>BDMV01000011.1:9910843-9922820 GCA_008326285.1 Oryza officinalis
GGCATATACCCAGGAAGCAGAACTTCGAGGCCAATGATTTAGCTCAGGGGGCATCGGGATACAGGCCGATGGCTAAAGATGTTCAGATTCAGATCGCTCTCGTGCATGCCGATGATTGGAGGTTTGATATCATCGAGTATTTGAGACATCCTTCTCAATCGGCGTCACGAAGAATGAAGTATAAAGTTTTACATTATGTCTTGCTGGACGTTGACTTGTATTATCGGACGATTGATGGTGTCTTACTCAAGTGCCTAGGCCCCGAGGAGGCCAAAACTGTTATGAGTGAAGTACATGAAGGGATTTGTGGAACCCATCAATCGGCCCATAAAATGAGATGGTTGTTGAAGCGCGTCGGATATTTTTGGCCAACCATGCTAGAGGATTGTTTCAAGTATTATAAAGGATGTCAGGATTGTTAGAAGTTTGGAGCAATTCAAAGAGCACCGGCATCGGCTATGCATCCAATCATAAAGCCGTGGCCATTTCGTGGATGGGGAATAGATATGATTGGCCAGATTAACCCGCCATCAAGCAAGGGACACAAATATTTCTTAGTGGCTACAGATTACTTCACAAAGTGGGTTGAGGCCATTCCCCTTAAGAAGGTTGATTCCAAAGACGCAGTTCAGTTTGTCAAAGAGTATATCATATATCGGTTTGGGTTGCCTCAGACAATAACCACCGATCAGGGATCAATCTTCGTGTCCGATGAGTTCGTCCAGTTCGCCGATAGCATGGGCATTAAATTATTAAATTCTTCTCCTTACTACGCGCAAGCTAATGGGCAAGCAGAGGCTTCCAATAAGACTTTAATCAAGCTAATCAAGAGGAAAATCGACGAACAGCCGAGGCAATGGCACACGACGCTGACCGATTCCCTTTGGGCGTATCGGATGGCTTGCCATGGTGCAATTCAAGTGCCTCCGTATCAGCTGGTTTATGGACATGAAGCTGTGCTGTCGTGGGAAACCAACATCGGCTCAAGGAGGATTGCTTTGCAAGACGACTTGACAGCCGATGAGTACTATAATCTTATGGTTGATGAGTTAAATGATTTGGCGCACGTCCGATTACGGGCCTTAGAGAAGATCAAACGTGATAAAGATAGAGTGGCTCGTCATTACAACAAAAAGGTTGTTGCCAAGTCATTTGAGGAAGGAGACCTTGTATGGAAATTACTAATGCCGATTGGCTCCAGGGATAATAAGTTCGGCAAGTGGTCACCTAATTGGAAAGGTCCTTTTCAAATTCATCGCTGTGTTCCTCACAATGCTTATTTGCTCAAGGGGCTGGATAGTGAGATTTATGGACGAGCTCTTAATGACAAGTACTTAAAGAAATATTATCCTAGCGTCTGGATCGACTCATGATCGGCCCTCCAGCCGATTTATGATTACAGCCGATGTGTTATGCATCGTCTTTAGATGGCCGATATACACTATCGCCCTTAGTTCAAATTTTACAACATGAGCCCTCATCTTCTAAAATTTGGGGGGCATATATATATACAAGCGCGCGGAATTTTTTCAAGGAATTTTCTTTTTCAGAGTAAGATCGAATTCGGCTTTCTGGCCGATGAGATTGATTATAGTTAAGGGATATTTGTTTGCAAAGAGGATTTCAGTAGTAATATTCAGACATGGAATTTCCAGATCAAATTTGGCTGCTTGGTCGATGAGGTTTGTATTTACACAGTATAAAGACAAGATGTGCTACATCACCCTATGAAGTCTGCGATAGCTGCAATGGCTTTACGGCGAATCTGCTCGATGTCTTCTATAGCCTGGGCGTCATCGGCCGTCGACCCTGGGATCGGCTTCAGCGATCTGCTCAGGGTTGCAAGGTACTTGGCCGATGCCTTGAGCTTTGCCATCTGGTCTTCTATGGCCTTAGGTGATGCAGCTATCCCGGCTTCGACTTCTTGGATTTCTTGACGCGTGGCTTCCAGCTTCGATTCTAGCTCTGCCTCGAGACGACGGAGTTCTTCAAGTCTGTTTTTCAAGATGATCGGCTCCACCACTAGCTCGTCCAGTTTGGTCTTGTCAGCGTTAACTTGGGCCTTGCTGGCGGACAAAGCCGATTCCAGTTGGTCACGCTCTCGTCGCTCTGCGAGTCTTTCTTTGGCCTTGTTGAGCTTGAATCGGTATTGCTCCAAGAAGATGGCCAGTGTTAGGACCTCCATCAGGTCTTCAGGAAGTTCGTCTTAAATTTCTTGTACCCTGACCCTGATGGGGGTGCAATTTTCCACCAAGTACTCCAGCGAGGACTCCAGCCGATTAGCGATATCGGTCAACCGTTTCTTCAGATCATCAGAGATTGGTGCCCTGGCTGTGCTGGGTAGCTCCTTGTCCTCATCGTCAAGAAACTGGCCGATATCAAAGGAGAACATATCGGCTAGGTTCTGCAAATATCAACATGGGTCAAGGTCAGCCTCGTTAAACAGGAACCGGCAGAAAGGGAATCAGAGTAATCCTAGTTACCTGTGTTGGAGCATTGGTGGTGCTCGCATCGGCCTCCCTTTGCTGTGTCGACGTAGTGGGCGAGGGGGTTGGCCGATGTGGTGAAGGTGATGCAACCCTAGGCTGAAAAAGCAGGGAATTGGTAAATAGGGTTATGTGATTAGAAAGATAATGCAAAAATCAACTCTTACTGAGACAGTCGGAGAGGGTGGTGGAGAAGGAGAAGGAGTCCTCAATCGTGCCTTGGCTCGTTCGTGCCGTTGTAAGGTTGCTTTTTTGGTTCTTGGTAAAGGGGCTGATCGAGTTCTCTCCTTCAGTACAGATGACACCGCAGCCTGAAAAGGATATCGAATTAAAGTGTAGCAGTAGAAGGGGATTATGTAAACATGGAGAAGAGATTGTATTGACCTTGTGAACTGCATGTCTGGTCCTTTTTGGTTGGGGGGCATCGCCTTGGTCATCGGCCAGTGGAATCTCAGTAGCTTCGGCCGATGGCTCCTTGGTGGTTTCGACCGATGGGTCTTCTTCTTCATATGCATCGGCAGCTGCTGCATCGACTTTCTCCTCCATCACTTGTTCTTCAAGGAACTCTTCCATGGAGGGGTCCAGCTCTTCAAGATCGGTTTGGTCATCAATTTTAGCCTTCTTGCTGGATTTTTGGGATTTGCCCTTGGTTGGCGCTTTCCTCTTGGGGTTTTCTTTAGTCATCGGCCCCTGAAGTAATGATGATATTTTCGGGGCAATAAGGCCAATGATGGATTCCAGGATAGTTGATCCTGATGGAGCTATGGCTTGAGCATAAAAGATTTTCTGACCACTGTTGCTCACGGATGGAATCGGCTCGTCTGGGACTTGAGGGCTGATACCCTGGATAAGCTCTGTCACATAAAATCTAGCCGATTGATGAAAAATGTGAGCGGCCCATTCTTGCCACCATGCCTGGAAACTGATGTGGACGAAAGCGTTCAGATGCAGCCGGTCGCAATCACCGAGATTTGGGAGCTTGATTTCCAGCGCTTTACTCATGACCAGCGCCGATGGAATCGTGCCTCTGCTCTCTAGGAGCTTATGAAGATACAGACTGATAGGGAGTTGCCTGAGCCCGCACTGTCTAGCAGCCACCATTGGGTTGTAAAACTCATAAGATAGGCTGGTGCTCCTTCCCTGAAATATGCCTACTGGGAGCAAGCTCGGAGTGAGGCCGATCATGAATAACTCCCGTGACTCCATGTCGTCATTTATCAAGCTCAGCTGAAGATCGTCGGGGAGTTCACAATCTCGGTCCGATGTGTAGACAAACATGTCCATCCTGGCTGATGGAGGGCCGGTGAAGAAACGAATGAACCATGTAGCCATGTCATCGGCCAATTGGTCTGCACCTGGGTAAACGGAGGCCGCTTCCCCATAGGACATGCATCTTCTGCTCCTGGGATCTTCGTGATCGGCGTATTTTGATGGAAAGCGAGAGTCTGATAGAGTTGGCCGATCATCCATGGTGTTGGTGTGAATGGTTAGCCAGAGTTGAATAAACCAACTTGGTCCTCCATGAGCTACAGTCTTTTTTAGCATCAAATCTTGAGTGGCGATATGGAGTAGCCGATATATAGCTCCCAAGAGGTATCGGCCTAGAGGGATTTGCTTCTTGTCGACCAAAGCTTGTGCCAAGTGTTGGCAGTTTGTAGTGGGGCCACAGGTCGATCCACAGAAGATAAATCTTTGCAGCCACAATGTCAGGAAGGCTACGTGCTCTCGTTCCGAGACCGATCCTTGTTCCATGTGCTCAGAAATGTACCCAGACCAGCCTCCAATTTTCTTGGTCTTCAACTTGTGACTGCTGTTTACCAGGAGGCTGAAGGGGTTGATCTTGGAGTCGATATCCAATCTTGTTAGTATCTTGACATCTATAAGGGTTGGGGTCATCGGACCTTGCTTGAACATGAAGGCATTCAAGGTACTAGACCAGAAGTAGCTGGCAGCCGACATGAGTGGTTCATTCTTCTTGGTATCGGCCAGGGATAAAGTGATGCATTGGCCGATCCCAATCTCGTCCCAGTGGACTTATTTGGCAGCAGCAATCCTCTTGTGCCATGTTCTGTATCCGTTTAGCTTTGATGGCCAGGACCTGAAGGTATGTTTCCATGAAGAAACATTGGGCTTGGCTTGCCTGAAGGGGATTCTGTCTGTTTCAGCATTGATTAGCCAAGTTGGGTCGCAATCGCCCATGGGGCCTAGCAGAAAGCGATGGGATTTGTCATCGGTGGGGATCAAGATTTGGTTTTTGAAGACCTAAATCATGAGAATGACGATGAAAATATAAGACCCGAGGGGCAGAGAGTAAAAACCTTAACTTGGAGAAATCGGCAGAGAAAGTGATAATGCGGATTTTGGAGGAATCGATTTACCGCAGGGATCTCAGAGGCGTAGAATGGAGCGGAGGCCATTGTTGTCGCTGAAAGGGTTGCTGTGAAGGGGGTCAATGTCGACCGGACGCCGAGGGGTCGCCGGAGTTGAAGAACACGAAGGGTTTGTTGAATCAGCGACGGAAGGATTCGAATCTGGATCTGCACGGTTTTCAGACAAGACCTAGCAAGGAAGTCGATGGGTTCCTCGGAGCTAATTCCGCCACATTATATAATGAAGCGGAATTGGGGGGCATGTGTTAACGATGGATTTTGGTAATCGACTTGGAAAGAAAAGAGGAAACCGAAGCAGAGAGGAAGGATTGAGTTGGAGTCGAACCAGGCTTCGTATCGGACCCGGTAACCGTATCGGACTGGGGAGGTGTTGCTAGAAAGAGTGTATCGGCCGATGCGGATTCGATATGATTGTTGGCCGATACGGGTTGTAAGTTGACAGAGTCAGCGTGGGCTTGGTCTGGGCTCAAGATAAGATTTAAGGAAGTTGCCAAATAGAGATAAAGCTCGGTTTTAGGCAATTGTATCTTGTAAATTAAGTAGTTTAGATCTAATCTGTGGCTTAAGTCTGCCGCAAAGGCTTGTTTGTTAGTTGTAGATAAGATCGTGCCCTACAAGGATTCTGTCGAGTATAAATATCCCGATAGTTTGTACATAGGCTCTCTCTCAATCAATCATACAATCAAACTAATCTACTTTCGGCGCATCGCCAACCCTCGCAAGAGGCTGACTTCCGACGAGTTCTTGCTTCCCAAGAGCAAGGTAAGAACTCGTACCCGACGATTTACATCGTCGGGGCTAGCGTGTCGCTTTAGGCACGTTAAGCCCTGATGATGTGATCGTCGTTTATCGTGTGTTAGCTAATCTTGACGCGGTCTTCTGATTCTGTCTCGTCAGCAGTTGACTCGTTTTAGGGTTTATTGTCAACGATGGTTGAATCAGTTTGCTAGTTTAGATTATCTAAGGCATTTACCATCCCCAAAAACAATCGACGGCTTGATTTTCTTTGTGTTAAGTCTCGATTCACACTTTGAGTTGCTATCGACCTTAGTCCTGTTTTGAGATCTAACACGAAGCCTGCTTTCGATTGTAATTAAGGATAGCGCCGGGGTTTCAGCCGGTCTTATCTAATGCATGTGATTATTTATGTTCTTGCATGTGTTTGTCACTTATACATGTGGATCGACGAATATAAACATATCGGTCACAGAGTGTTTTTAAAGACTTCTTTGTGGTTGGTGTATTTATGTTAGCCGATTGACTTGTATAAGTTTACACTGGAGTAATAGCTAGTGTAGTTATCCTCGTGAAACCCTCATCGGCCAATTCCATTAATTTGTCACACGCTTTTGGCATGGGCCGATGAGATTAGATCTCTTCAATTTGCTTATTATATTGAGTAAGCCGATACAGCTTTGCCCTATCGGCTGGGCTATAACAATGTGATATCGGCCTATCGGCCGATCGACCTTTGTTTTCTGACATGGTTTACTTGTTTCTTGTTGATTGCAGATCAAATCAACTGGCACGCTCTGCGCATGACTAGGCAATCCAATTTGGACCTACACTGGAGTTAAGCAGATCTCCCAGGCCGCCGTGGAAACGTAGAGCCCGTCTTTTGTTGCGAGGCGGGTCTAAATTCTGCGCCAACAGTGACGCATCTCATCAAAACTCCAGAAGGGCTTCTTTTGTATAATTCTGAATCGACCATGACATAGCCTTGATGCAGCTCTTGCTGAGTTAAAAACTTGATGAACGGTGTCCTTCAGTCGTCGTCAAGCATGGCAACCTGGTCTGTAGCTTCTTTATTGGGGATTGATTCCTTAGCAACAGTCGGCTCGTATAGGTGCTCTACGAAGACGTCAGTTGGGGCTGCTTCTCGCTTGGACCCAAACTGCGCCAACTCATCTGTTGCTTCATTGTTGTGTCTCAAGACGTGGGATAACTCCAGTCCATCAAACTTGTCCTCAAGTTTGCGAACTTCTTGTCGATAGGCCTCCATGGTATCATTCAAGCAGGACCAATCCTTCATTACTTGGTTGACCACCAGTTGGGAATCTCCTCCTACAATCATCCGTCGTAGGCCAAGCGACACAGCGATTCGTAGGCCGTGAAGTAAAGCTTCGTACTCGGCGACGTTATGTGAGGCAGGGAAGTGAATATGAAGAACGTACCGTAGCCTCTCCCCAGTCGGGGAAATCAGCACGACTCCCGCTCCCAGGCCGGTGACTCTTTTAGATCCGTCAAAGTGCATGGTCCAGTACTGCAGCTCCTCCATAGGTACATCTTCTTGTCACTCGGTCCACTCGGCCACAAAATCCGCCAAGACTTGAGACTTTATAGACGTCCTCGCCTTAAAAGTAATATCCAGCGGCATCAACTCCAGAGCCCACTTCGCAATACGCCCAGTAACCTCTCGGTTATGGATGACATCGCCGAGTGGAAAGGACGTGACCACGGTGACCGAGTGACCCTGAAAATAATGGGCCAGCTTTCTAGCAGTAATAAAAACTCCACATAACAGTTTTTGTACCTGAGGGTAGTGGGTTTTGGCTCCTGCTAGCACCTCGCTGACAAAGTAGATCGGCCTTTGAACCTTCTGAACTCGTCCTTCCTCCTCGCGTTCGACGACCAAGACCGTGCTGACCACCTCATGAGTTGCGGAAACATAGAGCAATAGAGGTTCTTGAGGGTGAGGTGAAGCCAACACGGGTGGCGTTGTGAGGAACTCCTTGAAGTCTTCAAAAGCTCTCTGGGCCTCGGTGGTCCATTGAAACTCGTCCGTCTTCTTCAACAACCTGAAAAAAGACATACCTCGTTCGCCGAGTCTAGAAACAAATCGGCTCAGCGCCGTCATGCAACCAGTGAGCTTCTGGACGTCCTTCTGGGTACTCGGGGGCTTCATGCTCCGGATAGCGTTGATCTTTTTGGGATTTGCTTCAATGCCGCGATGAGACACCATAAAGCCGAGCAACTTGCCTGATGGTACACCGAAGGTGCACTTCTCCGGGTTCAACTTCATTCTGAAGGCCCGAATATTTCCAAAGGTTTCTTCTAAGTCAGCGATCAGGTCTTCTTTCTACTTGGTCTTGATGACGACGTCGTTGACGTGGGCTTCCATGTTCCTCCCAAGTTGGGTCTAAAGGCATCTCTGGATCATACGCTGATAAGTGGCTCCGGCGTTCTTCAGGCCGAAGGGCATCGTGCTGTAGCAATAGGCTCCAAACGGGGTAATGAATGATGTCTTCAGGCAGTCAGACTCCTTCAGGCTGATCTGATGATAACCCAAGTAGCAATCCAAGAAGCTCAGAAGCTCACAGTCGGCTGTTGAATCAACGACTTGATCAATACGGGGCAATCCGAAAGGATCCTTGGGGCAGGATTTGTTGAGGTCGGTGTAGTCCACGCACATGCGTCATTGTCTTGTCTTCTTCCGAACCAGGACCGGATTGGCTAACCAGTTGGGATGGTAAATCTCCTTGATAAACCCGGCAGCCAAGAGCTTGGCGAGTTCCTCCTTGATGGCATCTTTTCGATCTTGGGCGAAGCGGCGGAGTCGTTGTTTTATAGGTTTCGCGTCATCTTTGACGTTTAATGAGTGCTCAATCACCTTCCTAGGAATACCAGGCATATCAGACGGTTTTCAAGCAAAAATATCTTTATTATTCTGGAGGAAGGTGACGAGCGCGCTTTCCTATTTGGGATATAACTCCGCGCCTATTACAACAGTTTTAGAGGGATCAGAGGGGTCAAGGGGAATTTTCTTCGTCTTGGCGTCGCCTTCTCCTGACTTGGCTATCTTCTTCGCAGGGATCTCGCCTTCTCTAGATGTCGATGCAGCAAGTCGGACTTCTTGTTGGCCGCGTAATCTCTCATGAATTTGGGCCATGTCGCAGCTTTCCTTGTCGCAAGTGAAGGCTTGCCTGATGTCGCTGTGCAGGGTGATAACTCCGTTGGGACCGAGCATCTTCATGATGAGATAAGTGTAGTGTGGTACCGCCATGAACTTGGTGAGCACAGGTCTTCCGATGATTGCATGGTAAGCCGCTTCGAAGTCGGCAACCTCAAAGGTAATGTTCTTTGTCCGGAAGTTCTCCCGAATTCCGAAAGTGACTGGAAGGGTGATATGCCCGAGTGGCATAGATGACAGCCCCGGGATGACTCCATGGAAGGGAGCTGAACTTGGCTTCAATTCTGCTCTTGGGATCTGCATCTCGTCCAGCGTCTTGGCGAAGAGCATGTTAAGGGCACTACCGCCGTCGATGAGGACGCGTTTGAGCTTGATGTTGCGAACCACCGGGTCTAGTACCAGGGGATACCGCCCCGGGTGAACCACTCGGTCAGGGTGATCCGAGCGGTTGAACGTGATAGCCACCTCCAACCATCGTAGGTAGTGTGGGACTTCGGGTTGTGCCGCGTTGATTTCTCTATCGGTCAGCTTTAGCTTTCTTTTGGACTCGTATGCCAGCGGTGCCCCGAAGATATGGTTTAGCTCACCCATGGGGTCTTGGAAGGGCTCTGAGCTGCCAGCCGGGTCATTCCTCTTGGTTCCCGATGTGCTGGCTTCATCAGCTGACTTCTGGTGTAGTTGAGCTGCGTACTGCTCAGCAAACTGTTTGTAGATGAAACAATCCTTGGCCGCGTGCTTGTGATTTGGGAGATGCGTGCACTGAGCGTTCATGATTTTGTCGTAGGCGATGACTCGGGGACGCTGTTGTTGGAAGTTCGACGTCGTGGCGACCAGATCCTCGGGCTTACGCTTGCGATCTTTTTGGCCGTTGTTGCCGTTGTTGCCGTTGTCCTTCTTAGGACGCCAGCTGCTTCTGGATGGCTTGTCGTCCTTCTTGTCGTGCCTGTCTTGTCGTGAGGCCTTGATTGCATCGTCAGATTTGGTGTAGGAGTTTGCTGTCTCGAACATCTGCTTAACCGTCTTCGGTGGCTTGCGCCCAAATTTGCCGATCAGCAACTCGTCGCGGACGCCTTTCTGGAACGTGTAGGATCGAATCCCAAATACCAAGCCAACCAGAGGGGGGGAGAATGGTTGTAACACCAAAAACCGAAAACTTTAAGCGGAAATTAAAGTTACCCTCTTTTCGATGTAGATCGCCGCCGCCGCCGCTGCTGTCAAAACGCCGCCGGTCTGACCGAGCCTAAGCCTCCGGTCTGACCGCCCAAGCACGCCGGTCTGATCGGTGTAGTGTCGCCGGTTGGACCGCTGCCTCTCGCCGGTTAGACCGCCCGTGGTACTTCGGTCTGATCGTCAAGATCCAGAACAACGCCGGTAGAAAAACACACGAAGATGTAGATCAAAACTCTTGACTTTATTGCATCAACAAGTGTTTACAAAGTGCAACCACAGCACTCCTCTCCACAATCTCGACTAATATCAAAACCCTAACTCAAAGCTCTAAAAGCTTGATCTAAAACTCGATATAACACCCACCGAGAGACAACACCCTGCCCCTTTATTTATACCCTCATCATGGCTGCCCCTAGCCACGAATCCTACTCATACAAGAAGTCCTAATCTCATAGGAAACCTCCCATACAAGCAACAAACTCAACACTATCCAAATTTGGACTCCTACCTGTAACATACCAAAAATTCGAATTTCGAATTTTGACTTCAGTTAAATAATAATATTTTGTTTTCGAGTCTAAATTGAAAAAAAAATAAAGTAAAGCCCAAACATAACATTTCTGGTTGGTTATAAACTAAAATATAATTTTTCTACCATTTAAATATATATTTAAAATAAAAATACTTAAGGGTAGGTGAACTCATTGAATTGTTAAAAATAAATGGTGCTATATAAAATCATGAAGAAATTCATGAAGGTACTATTTAATATATATAACTCACTGGAATTTTGGTATAAATTAATATGTACATCTGATACCCCAAATAATTAGGTCAAAACAGTCAACCCATAGGTTAATACTAAACCCTAATCGGCAAAAACGACACCCATCTCATGAATGTATTTTATCACAAGAAAATGTAGATGGAACATAATTTATTCAAATACTACCTTATTTATCATGAATTGATATAATTTTTCTAGAATTTATTTTATTAGTTTTGACCTCCTAAAAATTCAATCTATTTTCAGCTAGGCCTATTTTCTCTATTTTCCTGGGATTAAAATATAGAATATTTTTGTGTGCAACCAAGGAAAATGGAATCTAGGTGTTTTTATCTACCACCAGTAAAATCCACTTTAATTTATCATGCACAGAAATTGAGTTAGGGAATTAAAAATAAGGGAGAAGGAAATATATCTGTAAATTCTTTTGTAAATCATCTGTGCAGTAGATCACCAAGAAACCTACCCATTTCTCTCTCTGCCATGTGGGGCCCAGCCCTGATGGACCCACCAGTCAATCACTCAAGCTTGCCACCTTTTTCTCCAAGCCAGGAACGGCTGCCACGTCGCAGACACGCGCCAGCATGCCAGAGCGCCGCCTCACCATCCACCGCAATTCCGATCTCCTATATAAATAGCACCGCTTTGCCCACCGATGAAGCCTTCCATCCTCGCCGCGTTCCACCCAAAACCCTAGCAAGATCGTCTCGGGAGCTCCGGGAGTGAACTCATCTTCTCCGGCGCCGTCAAGATCCACCACCGTCGCCGTCCTTCTCCGGTGAGCCTCGCCGCAAACCAACCGTGGGAACACGATCCTCTATCCATGCCTAAACCCTCTGTACCTTGTTCCTTGATTTGGCGCAGATCGAGCACCTCGTGCAAAGCTCGTCGGCGTCCTCGGTGTCCAGAGCGCCGTCGCGGATCGCATCGCCGTTCCCGCCGACCCGGTGGAACCCTAACCGAGCCACTACGTCGGGGTCATCGTCTAGATCCCAGGTGCAAGACGCCCAAGTGGATTCAAGCCGAGACGTTGCCGTTGAAGAGATCCCCTTCGTCTTCTCCAGGTCCGGCCGCCGGCCATCGCCGTTGATTTCTCGTCCTCGGGTGAGTTCCAGCGCGATTCCTCTCGCGGGTAGCAACCCTAGGGCATCTCTGACCTTGCGCATGTGTCACTTTGACAGGAGATTGGCCACTCTTCGCTGTCACCGTCGCCCTGCCTGTTTCTGCCGCCGCC
>BDMV01000011.1:9922920-10103790 GCA_008326285.1 Oryza officinalis
ATTCATGCTAGCTTTAAATATTGTGAATTAAATTTTGTTAAACTTTGGAGAAAGTACTCTCTGCTGCAGAAACCTAAGGCTTTACCAATTTTGAACCCAAAATGTACTTAGAACCAAATAAAGCCTAATTAAGTTATTTCTAGTTTTAGACTTTTAAAAATTTATAACTCACAAATGCAATATGATAAAATAGAAACTCCTTCCCCACAAATTATAAAACCACAGCCTCTAACCACACTAGTGAATTCATGCATTTTAGTGCATTTTGAATATTTGTATGTTTCGGTATTTATTCGATTATCGATATTTCTATTAGAAGACGATTACGTTGTTGGTGAGGAGATTTAACCTTTCGCTGACTCCAGTAAGGACATCCATCAAGGCAAGTTATGCCCTTCTCCTTTGAACACTTTGATCCTATGTTTTTATTGGGCAAACGTTTTCTATTGCAAAGTTGCACGCGTTAGATAGATATGTTTGGAAAAATTATTTTAAAGTGATGAAATGGTAGTCATGACCTATTTGTTGCATAATCCTCCTTGAGAATTGTTATCCATAATGTTTGTAACCTTAGAGTGATTTAGAGTACCCTATTTGTACTCAAATGGAAACCCCTACGCTTTTATAAAATGCAAATGCTTAGCCTTGCTTAGTAACAGATAAATCATGGTTATGGATCACTTATTATGTTATTTGAATCATTTCAAAACTTATGAACAGAGATATTTTCTCTGCTTATTTGCGAACTAAAATAAAAGGAATGTGAATTTCAGACTTAGGCGGCAAGTGATATGCATATGGTGGTAGTTGCATATCGATAGGGGGAGTGTCCGCCTGAGTTGTTTAAGAACTGAACTACATATCACCCACTTATGTTTACCGTACATCCACATGTGTTATTTATGGGGATAACCTTGGCCTATTAAGTTAAGCATTTGTTTGACCTTGCATTCGGGAGGCCGTTGTAGTAGAGATAGTGGCCACGAGTGTACTGTGGGCTATCTATAGGAACTACCTATGTGTGTGTGTGGAATTTATTGCTAGTGAATATTACTAGCTGTGTGTTTACCGTGAGGCTATGGATGGTCAGCCTCACGGCATGGGCGTCTAAGTCTGTCCAATACAACGATAACGTGCCTCGTGAGGGAACGGATGTGTTCGCCGTCACGGCGTTAGGTTTAAGGCGTGGGCCCGCCACCTAACGACTCTAGGACTTAAGCCTAGGGTGGATTCACACTTATCGTGCTCATGCAAGGTTAGACAATACTTAATGTAAAAGCCTCGTTGTGACCACTAGACCGCACTCAACATGTAGAGTGTGGTAGTGCTTGGCCGGCACAAGACAAACTAGAAAGTTCATACCATGTGGGTAAAGCTGTACAAGCTCTGCAGAGTTATAAAAACTAATCAATTAGCCGTGCTCACGGTCATTAGCGGCATAGTGATGTGATGTGGGTATACTTTTATGTTTTCCTAAATGCCTTTGAAACTAAATGTTTTGGAATGATAATGAGATTGATATATGTGATGTGATTGCCCTATTTCCGGATTGGATTGTGATAAAACACTACTATCTATTTATGTTGGTATCATGCCATGAATATTACGCTTTACCTTATTGTTGAAATGTTTTGTTCAAATTGCGTTGCAAATGAATTGTGAACTAAAATTAGCTTTTTGCTGAAAACCCCGACCATATATAAGCCTCTCTTTGAATATAGCCTTCATGTATGTAGGTTTGACTGTGCGCTTGCCAGTACATTAACTTGTTTAATGTACTGACACTTGTTAGACTGGAATATCCATTTTTGTAGGTATTTGAGTGTTGCGGGAATCGTTGTTTCTCTCAGGATTGGTCTCATCAAGGGGTTTACCCTAGTCGGAATGCTTGTGGGATTTTGGGTAGACATCGTTCCGAAGGACTTTAACTAATTAGCCAAATGGCTATATGTAAGTAACTCTGATGTTTGCCTCTAGTTATGTCTAAGTCACCTTACATGTATTTGAGTTAATACCATGGCTTAGATGAAAGTGCGAAGCTAGCATCTTCCTGGGACTAGCTAAGCATGAGTAAGGATTTTGAGCAATTGAGATGTTGTAGAGCTCAGCAATTTGAGTCAAGTCTCCTGAGATGTGTAACACACCTGGTCGCCATCTTCGAATGGTTTGACGGGTATGTCTCAGGCTGAAGTTGACTGGCACGCTGAGTCCCAGCAATATCTCCTTTGCTCATTATTCGGCATCGCAGAATTCATATCGAATGGTGTTATGTTGTGGTCATGGACACATTGAGGTTTGAGTGGCTATTTATGCGTGTATGGATCCCACTCAGCCAAGACCATGTGGTGACCACAAATATCTCCGGACAATATGAATTTTGGGTGCTCGACACTACCAAATTTGACTCCGCTTTCCATACGCATACAACACCACGTGTACGCCATATGGAAACCTTTACCTCCACATGCATTGTTCTCTAGCCTGAGCATCCCGCATGATATCCTCGACCGTTTGGACCTTAACTTCTCCCAAGCCTAGTCCCGATCCATCACCGGCTATACTCCCATGGCCTCAAGCAACACCTGCACATGAACAACAAAGAAACTTCATATCCGAGTGCAAGTTATCCCCAACTTGACTCACATTAGCATAACACCAGTATCCACACGTATAGAAACCATCTATAAGTCAAATCCACGAAGGAAACATCTAAATCCGAAACCGACAAGAAGCCGGCTGCCTCTGCCAGTCAGACCGCGTGACGGCCGGTCTGACCGCTCGCACACCTCCGATCTGACCGGCCGCCTTAGCCGGGTCTGACCGGTACACAACCGTCAGCACAAACACTATTCACCGTCTGAAAACATATCTCCGTATTTTCACAAACACTTACCTTTGAAAATTGTTCATCACCAAGATCATCACATGATCCAACAGAACGCGGCTATAATGACGTCGTCGGTGATGTTGGGGATCTTGTTCTGCTTTTCCGAAAAGCGTCGGATGTAGTCCTTCAGCGACTCGTCTGGCTTCTGGATGACGTTGTAGAGATCGAAGTGGGTCCCGGGCCTTTCAAAAGTACCCTGGAAGTTGGCGATGAAGTGGTCCCGAAGCTCGCTCCATGAGTCGATTAAGCCTCTTGGCAAACTCATAAGTCAGTTCCTGGCTGAGTCGGCGAGAGCAACGGGCAGGTAGTTTGCCATGGCCTTGCTTTCTCCTCCTGCTGCGCGGATGGCGAGGGTGTATACGGTCAACCATGACTCGGGGTCGGTCTTGCCGTCGTACTTGTCGATCCCAGTGCGCACTCCATCGTCGTAGTTGTCGGGCGATCTCCTTCGGTCTTCATAAGAGCGTCAGTTGTGCTCCCGATGGCGCCGGTCAAGGACCTCCCTCAAGTCACTTGGTGGGGGCCTTCGGGAGCTGTTTGGATAGTTGGAGTTGTAGCTGCGACGGATCCGATCGTGGACAGGTGGTCGACCATGACCTCTCTCATGAGAGTCGGCCGATTGTTCTTGATGCTTCCATGCTGCGTTGCGGGAAGGGTCCTTGGATTTGATGGGTGTCTTGCTCTGCTCGGGCGTCTTGTAGTCTTTGGATCGTAGCAGTGGCAGGCAGCTTCTTTCAGGTGTTTCGGCGATGGACTCAGTAGGTCTCCGCACGGAGCTAGAGGGAGGGCCGTTGGCCGTGGCTGTGACGATGGTCTTGATCTTGTCCAAAAGTGGTGTTACCGCAGCGGGTGCTGCTTCAATGATGGTGTCGATGAGGGTGAGGGCAACGATGGCGTTTTGTTGAGGCGTCTGGAAGATGTTGGCATTGTTGACTCGTATCTGCAATATGGCCTCGCAGGCAAAGCGCCCAGTCGCCCTCAGGTCTCGTGTCTTCTTGTCAGCTTCTTCTTTCTTCTTGAGCTCCTCCTCCTTGTGCTTGTTCTCCTCCTCCACGCGCTTGCGCTCTTGCTCAAGCTTGGCTCGTTCCTCCTCTGCAATCCTCCGGGCCATGGCCGAGTCGGTCTCGGCTACTTTGGCCATGAGGACGTCAAGGAGCACCGGATCGTAGTAATCTTCGTCTAAGTCGGAGCTGTTGATGTCGTCCGTGGAGATGTCGTAGAGGTCGTCGAAGTCGGTGGAGCTGAGGTGTTTGTCGAGGTCCGTAAACGAGTATGACCTGAGTCGTTCGAGTATGACAGCAATTTCCCTCGCGCCCGGATCGCAGCATGAAGATGATGAAGAAGATTCTCTCGAGTGGATCGAATCCAACTCGGAAGATAGAAGGTTGTGGTAGATCTTAGCGTCGTCCGGTAACCCGAACAGCGCCGAGGGGTTTCCCCCTCCTGACTGGTTCGAATCCGAGTCGAGGAGAGAGAGCTTGCCGAATTTGTTGGTGGCGAAGTCGAGGCTGCCGAAGCAAAATGCCTGCCTAGGGGCGAAGGCGAAGTCGTCGAAGCCTAATGAAGATCCCATCGCGCTTGTCGGTGAGATGACGAAGAAAACTTGACGCACTCCCCCTACCTGGCGCGCCAACTGTCGAAACTTGGTTTCGGCAATAAGAATCTGGGGGTAGCAGTCAAGTGCCAAACATGATGGGTTAATATGCAAAAGAAATTTAGACAGGTTCAGGCCCTCTCTTCGAGAGGTAATACCCTACTCTTGTTTCGGGGATTCGATCCACCGAGTGGTTTATTAATCTCTTGATCTTTTTCAATATGTGCTCTCGTGAGTTTATGTATTCACCTATATGTTTTTCCTATGCCCCTCAAGGGACGCCCTACCCTCCTTATATAGTCCCAGAGGGTGGGTTTACAAGTCGAAGACCCTATCATACTCTATGTCGGACTCCTCAACCTTACCAACTATGGACTATAAGCCGTTATCTTATTACAATGGTAACGTAGCACCCAAGTCATAAGCCGGTTTACATAATCATGAGTCATAACCTATCCCCCATGGTAAGTCGGATAAGCTAGCCGTGAGGATACCTGGCAGCCATAATCTTCACAATTCCATGAGACAGCTGGCCAACTCAGACTTGGCTGGGTATGTTCATGTTAACGTAGAAACTGGGTTTTAATCCATTATCTAAATTAAGAAAAAAGGGCTGACTTCTATAGAGGAAAAAAATCAAAATTACCATCTTAAACCATTGCGGCAGTACGAATTACCCCTAAACCAAAAAACCAGATATCATTCATACTGAACTTTTCATATTGGACAAATTACCCCTTAACTTGCTCTAGAGCGGTTTTAGTCCTACGTGACGCACATGTGACAGTTTAGTCAGCATAAAAAAAATTAAAAAACAGCAGGGCCCACATGTCATCTTGCCCCATTGTCTGTTGCCCACGTATGACATATGGACCCTGCTGTTTTTTATTTTTTTAATGTTGACTGGACTGTCACGGGTGCGTCACATAGGACCAAAATCGCTCTAGAGCAAGTCAAGGGGGGTAATTTGTGGCTCAGAGGGTAATTCGTACTGTCGCAATAGTTTAGAGGGGTAATTCAGACGTTTCCCCCATATATATAATTAACCACCTGGTCATGGAATAATGGTTCTGGTTTCTTGTTGCTCAGGTAGCAAGATGAGCTCTTACACAACGCACGTACACTCATCCTTATAAACACACCTTCGAAAAATTAGATTGGCATATACGAAATCACTACAGACAATATAAATGTTGTGTGATAAATATTGGGTATGTCGTCTACTAATAAAAAACCTAAAAATGAACACTCATATCAAATATAAAACTTGAATTCAGGTGAGCTGATTCCACTACAACGAACCTAACCAGTTGAGCTACATTCTCACTTCATCATTTCTGCCGTTTTTAATATATGATGATGTCGATTTTTTTAAGATACATTTGATTATTTGTCTTACTAAAAATTATGTAATTATTATTTATTTTGTTGTGATTTGATTTATCATTAAAGGTTTTTAAGTATGAGTTATATTTTTTTATATTTGTATAGAAATTTTAAATAAGATATAAGATATATGGCCAAACATATGCTAAAAATCAACGACATCTTAAGCCAAACAAAAATTAGTCTAAAACCACTCATTTCAATTTTCATTTAAGAGCACGGAAACGTGAACACACACCACGCGACCACACTCTGCTCCTTCCTCATCGTTATCAAACAGCTTAGCGTGCATGTGGCCCCGAACAAAGAACTCGAATAGAACCAGGATCAATGGAAAAATATGTTAAATATACAGTATAAATCACATATATAATAAAAACCTTAAAAATTATTATTGGATTGAAAAATAAACGTCTAAGATCCGTTCACGTCATCGAGCAAAAATTTTATTCGCAGTAAGTAAATATGCAAATAAAATTTTTATTAATAATGACGTGAACAGACGTCTATTTTTTATTCAACTATAGTTTACATGTTTTCGCTAAATGTATATTTTCCCCGGTTCAATCTAGTGTGACTCTGTGTGTGTGCATGAGTGCGACACGTATTCGTACTTTACACGGAGGACGCTCCCTTCCGTTCCATCTTGGCATGCAGAGGACAGCTTGACGAAAAACACCGTAGTTTAAAATTGAAGTACATATATACTCTTTTATCCTAATTTAATCATTATTTAAGTTTTTTTAAAATAATCATTATATAACAAAGTGCTCTTTGTTTATTTATGTAAAGAATAATCAAGATTGATTTTTATTGGTTCAACCCATGCAATATTTAAAATGTGAATTAATTTTTATTAAACACGAAGCAATGAAACAACTTGATCGATAAGGATTAATTTCAAAATGAGATATGTTTTAGTGTTTCTGGTCTTAATACCCTTTGCTTAGAGAATTATCAAATTGAGATAAAGGAAGTAATATTAAGTTTTTTAAAAAACTTTTAAATATAACTATTACATGTCATTGACGATAACTATGATCATAGTGAATCATAGTTACACTGTAAATGATTTATAACTCGTACATACCAAATCATAAACGACGTTCGGTCCTATTGTCTAGCAACTCAAGCATGTATCTAACACATCGTGACAACACAAAAAGACCCCCTAACGATAACGATCTGGAGTAGTTATGAAAAGGGTCCACTATTACACAAATACTCATAGGTGTCGGTTCTAAAGATCTCATAGGTGCCAGTTTTGAAGCCGGTACCAATTGATCAGCACCAATGTTCAAAACTATTGGTATCGGTTCCTGAACCGGCACCTATAACACTATAGGTGCCGGTTGTAAATGGCGAACCGACACCTATATGGTATTATAGGTATCGGTTCCTATAAATAACCGGCACCTATAATGGATAGGACTTGGCACCTTTGATGCCTCATAGGTATCGGTTCTTTACAAGAACCGGCACCTATAATCCTGAAACACAAAAAAAAATAATTTCGAGATCATGTATAATATTTTCTGAAACACAGAAATCACAGAATATTATAATATTACATTCACATCGTTCACATTCACAGGAAGACTCATATATAATCTTATAAGTGTATATAATTAATTTAGTACATTTATACAAGCTTACATAACAACAGTTTCATGACAGTGCTACATGCCACAGGGAAAAAAATCAGCAACAGCATATCTTCAATTTCTAACTTTTTTTAAGACTCAATTCTACCAAGAAGTCACCTAGAAAAGCCTTAAAGGAATGAACAGGTCTGCAGTGCTATCATGAAGTTCTCAGCCAAAGAGAGAAGGAAGCAGAGCACTTTCATTTTTGTTGTAGATACATATGGGATATATATACTGTAGAAACTAGTAGATGATGACAGCTATAGAATACGGTAAGCTAAGGCAAACTCGTGTGCAAATATATATTGTTCTTCATTTAACAAAAAACAGAACTATTTTCGAAAGGTATATACACAATTTCTTCATATGACAGATTTATACGCATTTCAAGTTACAGTTGCTAGTACTTATGTTCTTTTTCTTGACATTTTTATCTAAATATATGCCCCGTTTTGATAGCAATCTTGTATTGACTATTACTTTTTATAACTTCGCATTTTTACAAGATTTTTAGGGGTTTGGTACATGAGGCTGTTAGGATTTGGTTCCCTAGCTGTAAAGGAAGATGACGCTCACATCTAAATATCAGTAAAATGTTGCCGCCGCTAGGGTTGGAGAAGAGCAAGTTTAGGTGATTGATCAATTCTTGAGTGTTTGATGTTTGGTATCTATTGGACCTTATCTTCTGATCGTGTTTGCTGCTAGTGCACGAGTGGAAGACTATTTGATCCAAGTTTTCGCTTTCAGTTCTTGTAAACAGATCCTTGTTTCTTCACTGCTATTCTCAGTTATATACAACACCGGTTTTCAAATTATGTTTACAAATTGAACCCACAGCACTCCTCTGTCAAATTTCAAACTCAAATTGAAACCTATACTAAAACCCTAATTTTCTCACAAACTATTATCTCTTTAAATTGATACCGAGAGCCTCGACTTCTCATCTATTTATACCCTGAGGTGACTACACAAACTATTAATTCTTCTGGATATATTAACACATAGGGATTAAAGGAGACCTAACTACTAGTAATATATGTATAAACTGATATATGTATATGCATATACTATGAAGTCAAGTAGCAACCATAATATAAAACCCGAAGCCTCGAGTAGAGAGCATAGAAGATATTGCTGGGACTCAGCGTGCCAGTCAACTTCAGCCTGAGACGTGCCCGTCAAACCACACGAAGGCGGCGACCAGATGTGTTACACATCTCAGGAGACTTGACAAAAATTTGCTTGAGCTCTACAACATCTCAAATGCTCTAAACTCGTACTCATATGAAAATTTTAGTTACACATGCTCACCTGTTGCTTACAGAGACAACAATGATGATGCCTCCCTCATCCATGCCACATCCAGTCAGTGAGATCACCTGTTGCTGTTAGCGATAAAAGTATTAAATAGAGAAAATTGAATACATGGTTAGATATATGTGTCAAAAAATAATAGATAAACATTAACAAATAGAGAAACTTAAGGCATGTTCAAGACATTAAGAAAACCACATCAATCCAAATAACTAATCTACAAGATACTTAGAAAATGTTTGAAAGGTATGGCCCACTAATTCTAGGTCTTTGTGCGTTTTGTCGTTGATGGGCTATCTAAAGTGTCACTAGGGCCACCAGCCTCAATGAAACCCACTAGCCCAACAGGAGCCTTTGAAATGTTGTACGCGCCGTTTGACGAGATGATATGGTCGAAGATGAATCCACATAGCTGTTCAGCGAGGCCCAAGCAAACATGTGGCAGCAATTTACTTGTCGGGAGCTTTAATTTCTGCAAATGGAAGGATTAAAGAAGTGAAAAGGTACTAAGTGTTTAGAAAAAATGGATTTATGTTTTAAGAGACATGACGAACCTCAGCATCCGTAATGTTCCAGTTGCCATCCTCCATGAAAACCCACATAAATCTCATCACGTAGAACCCACATGTGCTCGTGCTCGGATCCGGACGTGAGCAATAAGGGTGGCACCAAACTCTGAATTTATTTGCACATGGAGCGTGTCGAATACACTTCTTCTTATACTTCACAAGTGCCTTATTTAGGATGTCAATGAGGGATTGGTAGTTCGCTTGCGGTTTCCTCATTGAATTCATGACGACAATCTTGGAATCGTTTAAATGGATCGCAATAAGAATCCAGTGAGGCCTACATACAAGGGAAGAGAACAATTAACATCTTAAAGTACAACGATGGGAGGTACAACGATAATGCCACACTTACTTAAAGTGGTAGGGCAAAAGGATGGTATTCATGTCCTGCAGCTTGACAAAGGATGTGTAAAGGTAGTTTAGCACTTCTTGGGAGGACCATTCGCCTGCCTCAATATTACAGGAATTGATTATTTGTGGATCGAGGAATCCTAGCTTGTTATGGGTCGCTCTACATTCAAGCGCCCCCATTCTGCATAAGGGGAAAAATTAGACACGCAACGAGGATATTTACTTAGAAAAATGGCGAGAGGTCGAGTATACTTACAATGCCCATAACTGAATTACCGATAAGTCTAGCTCCCTCAGATTGTATAGATGAAATAGTTCTCTAAATGGGACCCAAACTATACCATCACAGTGATGAAAGCCCTCGTCCCTGTAAAAGACGGGGAACATCTCTTTACCATCCTTGGCCATCTGTAAGTACCACTCTTCTACCCTTCTCATTTGAGTACATTTGCCAACGATGTGGCGATATTCGTCGGTACTCAAAGAATGACCAAGCTTGAACTAAGCTGCCAATAGGGCCATCTCAATATTATCCACATCATCCATACTTTTCAGCCCTGCCTCTTTTAGAAAGGCTTGCATAGTCTTGCTGGCCTCATCTTTCTCAAATTCTTTCTTGGAAAATTCTTGCAATCCTTTTTTCCTGATCGTGCGTCGGAAGTCCGTAATAGATTGCTTTCGGGCAGGTGGCCTTGCCATGCGAATGAAGTGATCCTGTACTTCAACTGGCACTTTCAAAGATGGCTCCGACCTGTTAGGCAATGGCGTCTTCTTGGTCTTCTTCAGAGATGGTGGTTCAGACATATGGGAAGCTTTACAGAAGCGCCCCCTCTTTCTCGGTGGGTCTGAAGAAGCTAGGCTCTGTTGTGCTGCCTCTTGAGGAGATGGGCTCTTACGTTGTGCCGGTCGAGGCGACGGGCTCTTATGTGGCAATGGTGGTGGAGTAGGCATCCTTTGAGGGGAGGGAGGAGGTCCTTCAGAGCTAGACCCGTCATCACTTAGCTCGTCATCACCATCTCCTGAAGGGAAGATAATGAAACGCTTGCGCCACAGGATTATGTTGTGGACGGCTTCTCCAAGAGTGTTCACCCCCTCCTCAAGAGCAAAATCAAGCTGCACTGCCCTGTATCTCCTCGGCACGTCCTCCACTTCAACCCTTGAGTAGCCACTTGGTATCGGCTTACCGTGTATCCTTCCTCCCTCCGTTACGGGATGTGCCATAGCGCGTGCCATCTCTTGACTGATGTTTTGAAGTGGCACATGTAGCCTGTATGCAGTACGTATAGTGATGTCGTTCACGGGGTAATGAACCGTGTCCGGTTCTTGAGGAACCTCAGTTGAAGCACAGCTGCTTTTCTTCCCACCTGGACTGGTTACACGGCCAACTCCATCCTGACTTTCAAGCCTCGCCATTACCAGTGCCATTTGTCCTTCAATTGCCTTATCTCTTCTGATTGGTTTCTGGATTTTTTATTGCTCCGAGACCGGTACCTATGTTTGTCTTCAGGAAAACCTTCCCTCCATGGAACTAGGCCTATTCCTCTTGTGCGTCCCGGGTGCTCAGGGTTCTGCAATGCAAGTGTAAGCTCGTCTCTCTCCCTGCTCGCAAGAAAAGAACCTTCTGAGGACTTTTGATGAGCATCGTGGAGCCTCTGGGACACCTCTTGCTCTCGAGGACCATTGTGTACCAACTCGCCTGTATCCGAGAGTGTTGAACCTCGGGCGTATTGATAATTCTTTCCCCGTTGACACTAGTCCTTCGTCTTGATCTCGATTCCCTTTTGTAGCAGCTCATCTTCCCGGAGTTTCCATTTGCCTATGTTCTTAGCATATCCGCTAGGGCCGAGACGGTGAGGGTATCGGTTTTTGGCCGCATTGGCCTGGTTCCTTTCGCTAATCTCCTTTACCTCATCTGATGTTCTATAGGCCACAAAGTCATCCCAAAAAAGACGACACCTTCGATAATTGGCATCTTCAAAATTTGGTGTCAGGCCCTTCTTGACAAACTTCCTATTAAGGTCCGTCTTCCACTTCTTGAAGCTGTTGGACATCTTCTTAAGAGCCCCAGACTTTGCGAGTTCTTCTTGTCCCTCGGGAAACTGGAATGTCCGCTTCAACTTCTCCAAGCAAGTTCCTTGTCTCTGTCTAGTACCGTCTACTCCAATTCATCTCTATCACTGCTCTTCCAGTGCCGGTACTTGATGGGGATGTCATCCTTCACGATGACACCTATAGCATTGCCATATGGGGTGAGTGCCGATTCTGGAGCTATAGGGGTCCCATCTGCAGCTAACTCTGTGATTTTGTATAGACCTGAGGTCATCCTAGTTGGACCTCTAGCCTTTCTTCTTGCCGATGAGGTTGAAGTATTCGCAGAGTGCGTAGTGGCCAAAGGATCAACCTCCTTCAAACATCAGTATAAATTAGTCATTCATATCTGACGATATATGTACTTTTAAGGTATTATTTGTTCCAGATGGGTTAATTTACCTCCATATTGTGTAGGTTATCACCGGGCTGATTCAAGTTTAGAAAGCCACTTGGGCTATCATTACCACCATCGCTTTCTCTAGAATTTACAGGCCTATTGTTATCTTGTTCGCTTGACATTTTCGAATTTGTAGACCTAGGCTAGAACTATTGCTAGATAGATACAAGAAATTAGTGTTAGAACTTATTGTCCACTTGATGATATTCTTATAAATCTAGCAAAAGTTAACTAATGCCATCTAATTCCATACGTAACTTGACTGGACCAATAGGATCTAATTAAATAATTGCACGAGGTAGTAGCTAACCCAGCAGCATGCATACATTAATTAAACTTAAACAATACAATATTTTGGAGCTCACCCACATGTGACAAGTGACAGTCTAATTAAAGAGTGCCATCAGCTTTAAAACTTAAACAATACATCAATTAAACTTCAAAATAAGCAGGAATTATATGTAACCAATAACACCTAGAGCTAAGATAAAAAAAAAGGTCACACCTATATGTGTAGTGACTATCCGACTAAGTACAAGAAGAACCCTTGCAATCATGATTAGTAAAAATAAAGTATATTTATCTTCCATGGAAGAAAAGGGCAGAAACTAAAGTGTATGCTACATGCTTATCCTGATGGGATTTACCATCTACGTTCAGAAAAAAATATGAGCAGCCAAATTACTCTTAGCAAACAAGCAAATCAAGTCTCTGCATGAAAATGCATCTATTAAAACACATAAGCTCATGAATCAATGGAAACACATCACAGACTCCACTGCCAAGGAACAGAAAAACAAATTTGATCTATTCAAAACAGTTATGCAAACATCATGTTAGTCAAGTGCATATCAAACAATTTTCACCAAAGTGCTTCTGTCATGTACAAATAAACAAATCCCCCAAATAGCACAAGAATTTCGTGTATTGGTCTAGATAAATGAAGCATTAACTGAAAGATGGTCATCATTACGACAACGGATGACGAACAGAGTCTCACAGATGGAACCGCATTACTGACATTTAGTACTGAAATTTTGATGAAACAGCATGGTCTGAAAAAGAAATGCACATACAAGCCAGAAGCTTAATTTCTAACCTAAAATTCACAAAGATGTTGGTTATATTTGAAATTGTTCACCATAATTTCTAACCATCACATTCTTTTATTACTCGAAGAGTATCAGTATTATGGAATCCTTTCCAAGTTCCAACAGTGAAAACATTTTGGAAATAATAACGAAGCAACAAGTCTGAACATTAAAACCATATGCTTTATAGTTTACTGAATTAATTCATCAATTCTCAAATGGTCAGTCCATATGCCAATTTGACCTCCAGCATTGCCAGAATATTTTGCATTGTTAACTATATGTGCCACAAGTCCACATCCCTCTAGTTGAACTCAGCAAGAATGCAAATACAAAAGCATGCTGTTGGAACCACTATAATCAATCTAACTTAATATTCACAATGTACACAACTAATTGACATTATTGCACACCTTTGACAACGAAGAATGGAGGACGCCGGCGAAGAATGGAGCCACCACCTCCCGCAGCAGCAGTAGCAGCAATAGCTCGAGGAGAAAACCACAGCGGCGGAGGAGGGCGACGGCGACGATGGAGGACGGGGATGGTGATGGAGAGCGCGGGCAGGCGGGCGAGGGGACCGCGGATCCGGAAGGAGGACGACGGTGATGGAGGAGAGCAGAGGTGACGATGGAGGACACCGGCGCTAGAGGAGGGCAGCGATGGCGGTGGAGGAGGACGGGGATGGAGGGCGCAGGTGGCTGGGCGAGGGGCCTGCGGATCCGGAAGGAGGACAACGGTAGACGGCGACGGCGGTAGATCCAGGCAGGGGGAGGACCGACGGTGGTGCAGGCGGTGGACGGCGACAGCGGGCGGCGGGTGGCGGTCGGTAGAGCGATGGCATCGGCAGGCTAGTTTGGGGGAAATGGCATCGGCAGTGGCTTGGGAAATGGCGATGGCCTAGCATATATACAAGCCACATAGGTACCGGTTCGTATTTACAACCGGTACCTATTATGGTAAAAGGTGTCGGTTGTAAATTGAAACCGGTACCTATTTATGGTAAAAGGTGTCAGTTGTAAATTGGAACCGGTACCTTTTCTACCATATAGGTAACAGTTCTTATATACAACCGGCACCTTTTACCACATAGGTGCCGGTTGTAAATACGAACCGGTACCTATGGACAATTTTGGGGGGTTATACAGGTACCTTTAACACAATCACAATTACATGTTAGCAAATGTAGTACTTCACAGCCAGTATTCACAGCCAGGATATGTGTGGAAATCTTACAGTATTCACAGCAAAGGCTCTGACTACAGAGATCCATGCAAGTGAGCTGTTGTTTGGGGCATCATTCATATATATATATATATATATATATATATATATATATATATATATATATATATATATATATAAGAATTTCAAATCTAAAATAAATCAGTAAAGAGCCACAATTTTGATTTAGTAAAACCCATCTACTGCCAACAAATACCATATTTTCTCTTTTGTTGTGTAATTGTTCTATTCTAATTAATTGAATCGGTTCAACTCTTGTCCTCATATTCAAATGAAACGAGATTGATAAAGAGTTAGTTAATGATGTTTGAAAATGTACTTTTTTTAGTGCCTATTTATTTTTGATTGGTATCTATGGTTTGATCACAACCCATAACATGCTTAGAGCTCTAATATGCCTTGAACTTATACTGAATTCAATTAATCTAAATCTCGTAATATATATATATATATATAGATAGCAAGATAGATAGATAGATAGAGACACACACCAATAGCCTCCACTAAAGCTGGACCAATTACACAATTACATGTTTGTTACAATAAAATTCAAACATGCAGGTCTATCACAATTACTCCTTTTTCATGGTCGCTGCGAACATATGGTGCTTCTTCCTCGTCTTCGTCTTCCTGACTTTTTTCACCTCCTTGTACATCTGTTGCAAACGATGGTAGCTCGTCGATTTGATCGTAGCCTTCCTCATCAACGATATTCTCAACTCCGACAATGCTTCGTTTTCCATGGAGAACCAGGTGGCAATCGGTCAATGAAGAAGGGTCTTTGACATAGAAAACTTGTGTTACGGATTTTGTGAGCACAAATGGTTCATCTTGATAACACATATTGTTTAAGTCCACGATGAACATTCTGTACTTGTCAATCCTCAAACCACTTGAAATTTTGACCCATTGACACTAGAAAAGTGGTACCTTCAGCGGTTCATATTCAAGCTCCCAGATTGCCTTTATATAACCATGGTACGTTTGTTCTACACCATTACTGTCGAAGGCGTCTATGCGGACACCACTGTTTTGATATGAGCTCTTGGCATCCTGGGTTCTCGTGTAAAATGTATATCCATTAATGTCATACCCTTGGAATGAATGAATTGTGCTCGCAGGTCCCTGAGACAAAACATACAGCTGGTCACTATCAGTATTCATAGCAATGATATGCTTCCGTAACCAATCGCCAAAATTCAACCTATGCTGCTTAGCTATCCATGCCTCTGATTTGCTTGGGTTCTCGCTACGGAGTGTGTTATAATGCATGTCGACAAATGAAGCCACCAAGGCCGACTGCTGGAGCACTGCGAAATGTGCTTGCCGTAATGTTTCTAGGCTAGGAGTGAAAAGTGCCTTATGCCCTAGTGTCCCTTTCCCTAGTAGCCTGCCCTCGTGTCGAGACATCGGCACACCAATGGGATGCAAATCCATATAGTCGATACAGAACTCAACCACCTCCTCTGTTGCATAACCCTCTATGATACTGCCTTCTGGTCGAGCTCTATTATGCACATACTTCTTTATGATCCCCATGAACCTCTTGAAAGCCCACATGTTATGTAGATACGTTGGGCCGAGAATCTTTATCTCTTTCACGATATGTGACACGAGGTAAACCATTATATCAAAAAATGATAGTAGAAAACACATCTCGAGCTGGCAAAGGGTAATGATTACATCTGCTTGGAGCTTGTCTAGCGTGCTTGGATCGATCACCTTCTGATATATAGCATTGAAGAACGAGCACAGCTTTATGATTGGGTTTCGAACCTTATCTGGCAAAATTCCTCTAATAGCAACAGGAAGAAGTTGTGCCATCAGCACGTGGCAATCATGTGACTTCATGCCCACTAATTTCTTCTCTTTCATGTTGACAAATCTTTTAATGTTCGCAGAGTAACCAGAAGGGACTCGGACACCCTGCAGGCACTCCAACAGGCTTATTTTCTCTGCGGCACTAAGGGTGTAGCATGCGGGAGGGAGGTACTGGCGACCATTGGGCCGTTCTTGAGGATGTAGCTCGGGCCTGATGTTCATGTCTGTGAGGTCTCTCCGGGCTTTCAATGTGTCCTTTGTCTTGCCGGGTATGTTTAGCAGGAGTCCCATCAAACTCTCGCACACATTCTTCTCAACATGCATCCAAATCTTTCCAATATGGTAGTTCTCAAAAGATAGATTTCTTCTTCCAAAGAGGTTTCTCACCACCCTTGCTCGTTGTGCCTCGATTGCCTCGCCCCTTACCAAATATACATTCAATATCTTGTGCCTCTTCAAAAATCTCTCTGATGGTACGGTGTGTTGGAGCTGTACCCTCCTCCACCGTGCCATCGAAATCTCTTGTATTGCTACGGTACTGGTGTCCGGCTAGAAGAAACCTCCGATGGCGCATGTACACAGTCTTTCCGGAGTACTTCAGCCACCTGCTCGCTATATCCCGCATGCACTGCACACATGCACAACCACCTTTCACTGTTTGCCCGGATGTGTTACCAGCTGCATGGTAATCTTCGATGGTAACGAACAACATTGCCCTTAAGGTGAAGTACTCTCTTTTGTACGCATCCCACATCTGCACACCCCGGTTCCATAGAAACTTAAGATCATCCACTAATGGCCTGAAGTAGACATCGATATCGTTGCCAGGTTCCTTGGGCCCTTGGATTAGAAGTGGCATCATAATATACTTACGCTTCATGCACAACCATGAAGGAAGGTTGTAGATAACAAGTGCCACTGGCCACGTGCTATGCCGACTGCTCATGTCACCAAATGGATTCATCCCGTCCGTGCTCAGCCCAAACCTTATATTCCTAATCTCCTGCGCAAAATGTTTTTTGTACTTTCTATCTATCTTTCTCCATTGAGATCCATCGGCAGGGTGTCTTATCATTCCATCCTTCTTATGCTCTTCGTGGTGCCAACGCATCATCTTTACATGTTTTTTGTTTGCATACATGTGTTCAATCCGAGGAATTATAGGAAAATACCACGCAACTTTAACGGACACTTTCCTCTTCTTCAGGATTGGGCCACCACTGTCATCATCAACATCATCATCATCGTTAACTCCACCCTTATACCGTGGTGCTCCGCAAACTGGACATGTATCCAAGTCTGCATAGTCACCTCGATATAGGATACAGTCATTTCGACATGCGTGAATTTTCTGCACTTTCAGTCCGAGTGGGCAGACAACCTTCTTCGCTCGGTATGTTGTTTCTGGCAGCACATGACCCGCTGGAAGGAGGTCTCTAATCAGCTGTAGAAGCTCTGTGAAGCTCTTGTCACTCCAACCGTTGGTTGATTTCATCTACCGCAACGAGAGGACGACGTGTAAAATGGTGTGCTGCTCATTGCATCCTAGATAAAGCGGGGTTTTTGAGTCCTCCACCATGCCCTTGAACTTCTCGTATTGCCTGTCATCGTCGTAGGCTGTGTCCCCGTCGCGTAACATCTGATCTAAACCATCTGATTCGTCACTATCATATCCACCTCCGTCAGCAGGCAACTCCACATTGTCTCCGTCCATTACATCCGGATTCTCATCTTCACCATGATTGTCCTGACATGTGTAATTAAACATAAAACCCCTTGTTAGGAGATGCTCATGAACTTGTTTTGCAGGAAACTGTCTCTCATTCCTGCAATCAGCGCATGGACAACGCAAGTATTCCGTCCTGTTCAATGATCTGGATCTCGTGGCTGCGATCACGAAGTTGGTTACTCTTCTGGCATATTCCAATGTACCGCGCTCCGGAACGTTCATCCCTCCTTCATCCATTGCTCCTACGAAAATTCTTAAATTAACCACTAACATACATATATCATTCTCTATATCTATTGAAATTCTGATATATGTGAATAACAGTTACATTACTCATTGATTTTTAATCTCTAAATTACTCCAATATAATAAGTCATCATACTTTCTCATGCTTCTCATTCAACAAAACAAATTGCAAAAAATAACTTGACAAATATTTGTGCAAATTACATATTGAATCAACACATACTAACCTTTACGCATGCAAACACATAGATCTCTCGATATTTTTTAAATTTTTGGGCAAAACCTCCTCCCCCTGTTTGGATGAGCTGAAAAGAAGCCTTAAAATCGTGAGAATATAGTAAACGAGGGGTATATATAGACTTGGGGGATATAAGTGCCGGTTCATGTTATGAATCAACACCTATTTAGTTTTCTTCCGAAGAAAGCCACCACATAGGTGCCGGTTTATTAGGTTAAAGCGGCACCTATGTGGCCGTAACATAGGTGTCGGTTCTTATTACGAACCGGCACCTATGTGGTAGGTGCCGGTTCGTAAAGAAGGCCGACATCTTTTTTGGGCTCATAGGTGCCGGTTTTTCTTACCAACCGGCACCAATGAGCTTTTCCCATCCAACCGGTACCTATAAGATTTTATAGGTGCCGGTTCGTGAAAAAATTAGCGGGAATTGTCTTTTAGGTGCCGGTTCTAGCATACCCGGCACCTATGTGACCGGTACCTATGGAGGTTTCTGTAGTAGTGGTCCAATATATTCTTTTTTGGGAACAGATTCAAAATGACAGCCCAAAACGATAACGATATAAATATTTAGATCAAAACTATGAAATATAGTCTCGGAAACGCAAACAACATATCACAAAGGCAAATCAGGCAAGCGAGTCACAGTTATGTAAGAAAAAAAGTTCTATTTTACTCTCCCGAAGTACTTCATTGATCCCTTAACCCCTAAACTATTTTTGGGTTTATTTTACCTCTAAACTATTAAAAATGATTCACTTAATTAAATTTCATTTCTTTGTTTCTTTTCACACAAGTCGTATTTCAAGCTTAATTTTTTAGAGTTATAGATGACACCACTCTCAAAGTTCTAAAATAGTTTTAAAATTTTTATGACTATTTGCTTGAAATTTAAAACCTCTATGTTTAATATAATCTCTGTGCTTCCGACCTATGAAAATAGCAACTAAAAAATTCAAAAAAAATATTGAGAGGTAAATTATAATGGATGTATCAATCCCACCAAATTTCATTGCAAAATATGACCAATATAGAGAGAAACGAAAAAGACAAATATCGTTAGGAAGTAAGTTGAACCATTTTCAATAGTTTTGGTGTAAAATGAGCTGAGAAATTGTTTACGGGGTTAAGTGCTCTTGGGAGAGTAAAATGGACTTTTATTCATTATGTAACTATTAGCGAAGATATAAAGTAACAAGTAACTAATTTGAATAATTCGTAATGATACTATAGAAATACCATTAAACGGTCTTAAAATTTCATATAAATTTTCGTTCTATTTCTAGATCGACAATATGAAATCAAAACAAAATTGTCGGTACAAAATAGAAACATTGGTACAAATCATAAACAAGAGCCGGCACAGTCGTCGAATTTCATACATATTTCTCCCCTAATTTGGAGGAGAGATGAAGCGGCAGTATAAGCCTACTCCCTCCGCTTCAAAATATAAGGATTTCTAGGATTTATACTATATACCACAATACCAACCAAGTATCTACATTGATTCTGCTGATTCCTATCACTTCAATAATTTCAGAGCCAATCAAATGTTTGGAAAAGACCAGCAATTCAAAATTTAGGAGATAACAACTAAAACAACTAAAATGGAATCTTTTGATCTAACATTTTACCCCGTTCTAACTAAGATACAAATTTTACTTTTTTCGTTAGCGTTTTTTTTAAACTACTAAACGGTACATTTTATGTGAAAATTTTTTATATAAAAGTTTTTATAAAATATTATATAAATCCTGCAGCCGAGATCAACCGCAAAGTTACAACCCTGCCCCACGTGGCCTTGGTTGGTTGGAGCAACGGCGACTCTTTCGGGTGTGTGCGTGCGTGTGCGTCGTCGTTGACAGGGTTGGTTGTTGCCAATCCTGCCTGTGCTTGTACCTGCCCGGGGTTGGACCTGCGTTTGTTTGGCCACAAATCGAAGATATACGGGTTCAAATGAAATCCTAGCGAATTTGTGTGCAGCTCCTTAAAATGTTGAAAAGTACAGAAAAAAAAAGTCAATATGACAGCTAGCTAACAGAGACGCTAAATCGACAGTTAAATTACTAGTCAGTGCAATCTACATTAAGGCTGAGTTGGACCGACATTAAGGCTGAGTTGGACCGACCAGTTTGGCTGCTATATTTGGCGGTACACGAGATGAGATAATACATGAGCATATGGTTAATCAAATATTAATTATTAAAATCTCAAAAAATAGATTTATTTAATTTTTTAAAAGAGATTTTTATATTAAAAACTTTTACATGAAACACATCATTTGATATTCTTTTTTGTTGAAATCGCGGACGGTAAAATATTTGTCATATATATTATATTAGAAGAAGAAAAAGACAGTAGTCTGGTTACAAACCCAGAATGAAAACAACAACTTGAGGAGGAGCCTGACAGTTCCTCTTTATCTGAAAGTTTATCTGCTTATATCGAACAGCATGTTCTAGGTTTTTTTTTCAAGGATCGGTACTGGAATTTTTTTATTTTTTAAACTTTTTTATTTTTTAACTTTAAGAATAGACTCTTTCAAAACTTATTTTCATAATATAAAATTTTTGACCACGTCAGGCTACATAACGTGACAAAACAACACTGACATGCCAGCTAAACCGACGTGACCAAATAACGTTGTCACGTCAGCCAAATCGGCATGACATTATTGTTTTGCCACACGCCAATCTGACTAGCATGGCCAAAAGTTTCAGATCTTGAAAATAAGTTTTGAAAAAAGTTTATTTTTAAAATTAAAAATTTAAAATGTTCAAAAAATAAAAAAAAATCTCGGTACTTAGGTATGGGGCAAAGTTTACAAAACCGTGTGGTTATCGTGCGGTTATCGCGTACGATAATCTTCTTAGTTTTTGAAACCACCATATACCTCGCAGTAACCGCACAATTTTCATGATAACCACGCTGTTATCATGATAACCGTCAAACCGTGTGGTAACGATAACTTCATTCAAAATGGTTTGATGAACCTTGGTATGGGCACAAGTCTCTACTCTCTTCTTGCAAACTCATCTTGAGAAAGAAAGAACTGAGAAGATATTGGAGAAGAGAGAGATTGTACGTGTATCTAGTAATTCTGTCTACATTGTAAGAGCATGTCCAATGGTATCCCTAAAAATAGATCTCTAAATTTGGCATATAGAGATTTTTTAAAAGATTTAGAGCATCTAATTAATAGTTTGTACAGTGGATTCCCTAAGTGCTTCTCAATTTATTAACTAACTAAACCGATCCGATCTGTTAATTTGTCGCGGGCGCGCGTGGTGTTGGCTGGCGACGGCGCAGGTGTATGTGGGTGTTGGCGACGATCAACCGATCCGATCTGTTAATTTGTCGCGGGCGCGCGCGTGAGCATGTCCAAGGTATTAATTCCCAGAAGTCTTGGATAGCTAGCATCTGCGTGGCCACCAACAAATCACACACCAGCACGCGCCCGCGACGAATTAACAAATCACAGATCAACAACAAATCGTCGTCAACAGCATGCCTAACAGGCGCGTCCTCATCTCTATATGTGATTTGTTGTTGATGACGACGACGGCGCGTGCTGGTGGTTGTTGACGACGATCTGTGATTTGCGTGCTGGTGGTTTTGGTTGGCGACGACGCCACGCGTGCTGGTGCAATTTGGTTGGCAACGGCGCAGCGGCTGATGTGTGCTGGTGATTGGTGCCGTGCGCATCTCGCCGGCAGAAACACGTTAATCCTGCCGATCGCCGCGGAGTATTCAGATCGCCACCACGTGTGTTCGTATACCCTGACCGCGAGCTTATGTTCGTATGCTCTGAAGTGTACAGATCGCGAGATCAGCCGTATATCTCAGAATATAGACGAAGGTTTGTTTATCTAATGTGTTTTTCAGAGGATGTGTATCTAACGTGTGTTTTTTATATATTTTTCATCAAATAACAAAACTCAGTTGTATGCTTCAGTTTTCGGAATAGGTGAATTGCAATGAACCAACGCAGCGCATTGATGCGTTACTATTTGGAGTCGTCGTCCGATAATGATGTCGACTTCATTGCTGCTGTACTCCATGCCGCAGATAGCGATGACGACGGAGGTAACGAAGACAACAATCAGTTAGCTAGCAGGAAGGGAGCCTTGGATCTGCATTAAAATGACAAATAGCACTAGGATGTTTTAGCTGAAAATACTAAAAATATCTCATGTTAACTCCTGTAGGCTTCTATCAACATTTTGGTGGTGCTTGTCCGTATAAGCAGTATAATTAGCTGGAGAAGGCATATACAATTTATTAATCGTATATCCAGGCACCTCATACTACATCTAACATCTGTTTACACAGTAAGCAAACTAGTGGTATTTCCTTTATGGTGGCCATAGCACATTCAGATTTATACCCAAACAAACAAACAGAGCTTCTGAAACATCAGTAGCATTTCATCTCTACTTCTCTAGCATCTACTCTACGCATAGCCTTGATGCTTACCATGCCTGTGAGCACTGAGCAGTGTACAACACAAATATTCAATAGAGAATTTTTGACAGAAGAAAACACTCTGAAACCATATTTGTCTCTGTCAGTGCTTCAGTGCTTGTTGTAATGCCGGCTTTGACCATGGTGATTAAGAGATTCTCCTTGAGAAAATAAGGCCTACGCATCTAGCACCTATGCCCGGGAAAATGCAGCGATGGAGATTCAGGCAGGGAGCCTTGGATCTGCATGTGAGACCACGCAGATGCTAGCTAGCCAAGACTTCTGGGAATTAATACCTTGATGGCGGACGATGCAGGAAGGCGGCGTGCGGCGACGGAGCGGGAAGGCGGCGCGAGACAGCAGATGGCCTTTGCCGTTTGCCGTTTGCCGCCTCTGTTCCTCCTCCGTTTGCCTAGAGACAACGCATCACCGTTTGTCGCCGCCGCCTCTGTTCCTCCTCCGCGGCGGCCGACGGCTCTCCTCTCCGATGGCGCGCTCCTCTTCCCCCGGCGGTGCTGCTCTCCGCCCTAAACCTTACCCCGGCGGTGCGGACCTACGCGGGATTAGAATGGCGCGCGGGTTAATTATCTGTTGCCGCGCGGGATTAGAATGGCGCGGCCCCGCGCGTGGTAAAAAGAGGCCGACTCCAGGGTGCGCGCGGGGGAACTTTCTTCACAAGCGCGCTAGCGAATTTATAGACTCGGGAGCACTTCTCAGTCTAGAGAACGGGAGAAGTATTTTAGAGATTTTTTATTTTTTGAGATTCATCTAGAGACTTTGTTGGAGGTAATTTTTTTAGGATAAATCTCAAAAACAAGTTTAGAGATCAGTTTAGGGAAACCATTGGACATGCTCTAAAACCTCTCATTCTATTTCTTTACAACTTTAAAAGTAGTTTGTCCGCTCCTTCCTCCTCCCCTGTGACGCGCAGAGCGTGCCCACGTCCCCGAGAAAAAAAAAACAAAGTAACACTCTTTTTCATCTGCGTGTGGTGTTCTATGCAGAGAAAAAGAAATTCTAATAACTTCTGTTGGAAGATTTTGTTCCCGGTCTTTATTTCTTCTCCTAACTAGGATTCCATTCTTCGAAACAGAGAAGGCCGGCCAGGCCATGTGGAGCAGCTTCTCCTTCTCCTCCGCAGCGTCCAATCCAAATCCAAACTAATTAGGATAAATAAATAAACAAATAACAATATGTTACCCGGATAAAAAATAGTTTTGCATATTTTGGGGGAGGGGGGCGGTAATACTCGTAACTCCTTTCAAATTCCATGACTAAAAATGAAAAGATTTAATAAAACATAATAGGATAAATTTGATCCATGCAATTACGAAAGTGACATTTTAAATAAATGTTGTTATTATTCGTCTATTTGTAATCATGTCACCGAATAAAAAAAAATGATTTCATGCCATACAATACATTGCAGGCCCGTTTTGACTCGTTTTCTTCATACTGTATTTTCGTATTTTCAAAATTGCCCTACCTATCATCTTCCTTTCTCTCTCTGCCAGCGACCTCTCCCACTATCGAAGAAATCCTCTACGCCGCCTCCCGGGTAGGGTCGGCCACCCTCCATTCAGATTCCAGAATGTACAAGTGTAGAACAGAGCAACATTCATGAAGTGCAGAACGTAGAAGTGCTGACCAAGCGGTCATGGCCGTTCATGTTAGCCTTCCAGCCGAGTAGTAGGCGCACCACCTCCCCTGCCCCTCGCCGGTGGCGATGTGCAGCGCCGTGCGCTTGTCGAGGTCAATGCTGTCGATGTCTGCCCCATTCCTGAATAGCTCCTCCATCCCGGCCATGTCGCAAACAGCGGCCGCATCATCACGTCCAGGTCCTCTGGCATCACACACACACCTTCCCCCTCTTTTGCAGGACGGCGTCGGGTCAACACACGACTGCCTCGGGAGCCCGACCTCGTTGGTCCCGTTCCCGCCCTTAAGAGCGGAGGAGAGGAGAAGAGGTGGAAAGATATGTGAAAGAAAGAAGACAGAGCTGATGGGTGAGTCTCACTTTGGACCATTAAAAAATATAGTAGAAAAAAATGATTCGAAACATGTCTAATGTGTATAAAATGGCACGGATCTAATTTTAGTGGTATTGCAGTAGCATAGCTACAAATAAGCAAATAAGAATAGTATTTCTTTAAAAATATATGTTTGTAATGACATGGATCAAATTTACCCAACATAATATCAGATACAATGCACATAGATACTACTACTCCCTTCATTTCATATTAAAAGACGATTTAATTTTTTTCTAAATCAAACATTTATAGTTTGACTAAAATTATAGAAAAATGTAGCAACTATTATATCCATTAAAAACCTAAGATTGAATATAGTTTAATAGTATGTGAAAGGGTTTGAGGGGGAAGCCACACATTTGGTGGCGTATCTCATTGATATATATAGCAGGAGAGTACAGCCTCAGAACAACCAGAACGAGAGACTCGGTACAGTGCATATGACTAGGTACAAGAAGTTTAGGTTGATCGGGCTGCTACCTATCCATGCAAACAGACTATGCCAGTACAGTACGCTAACACACCCCCGCAGACTTAGCCGGGAGTTCACGGACATTGAGGCTGGATCTGAAGTCGAGGAAGAGCGACGACGGCAGTCCTTTGGTGAAGACATCGGCAAAATGAGCGGACGACGGGACGTGAAGAACTCAAACTTGGCCGAGAGCAACGCGCTCACCGACAAAATGCAGATCGAGTTCAATGTGTTTTGTTCGTTGGTGCTGCATAGGATTAGCTGACATGTAGACGGCGAAAATGTTGTTGCAAAAGACGACCGTAGCTCGGTGAAGCGGTTGATGAAGCTCGCGGAGGAGTTGTCGAATCTAGGTTGTTTCAATGACCGCGTTGGCGACACCACGGTACTCGGCTTCAGCACTTGATCACGAGACGGTATGCTGGCGCTTGGCAGACCAAGAAAGCAAATTGGAGCCGAGGAAGACGCAGAAGCCCGACATCGATCGGCGAGTGTCAGGGCACCCAGCCCAGTCGGCGTCCGAGTAAGCGGTGAGCTCGTGTGGCGACGAAGCCGACAGAAGTATGCCATGACGAAGTGTACCTTGGATATAACGGAGAACTCGCTTCACCAGGTTCAAGTGACCTTCAAGTGGATCATGCATGTGTAGACATATTTGTTGTACTGCATATGCTATGTCTGGCCTTGTGAATGTCAAGTATTGCAGAGCTCCGACCATGCTGTGATATGCTGTCGGGTCTGCAACGGCAACGCCGGCAGCGGCAGACAACTTGGATGAAGTGTCGACCGGAGTTGAGCATGGCTTGCACGACGTCATGCCGGCACGATCAAGGAGATCAGTGGCATATTGCTCCTGATGCAGGAGCATTGTATCACCACTGCGGTGGACTTGGACGCCGAGGAAGTGGTGTAGAGGGCCCATGTCCTTCATTGAAAATTCCGAGCTAAGGGTTGTGATGATGCGTTGTAGAAAACAGGCGCTTGATGCTGTCAATATAATGTCATCAACGTACAGTAGAAGGTACGCAATGCCAAGAGAGCTCCGGAAGATGAACAGTGAGGAGTCCGATTTTGACACCGTGAAGCCAAGTCCAAGAACAAACGCTTTGAAGCACTCGAACCAAGCCCGGGGAGCCTGTTTGAGGCCATAGAGAGAACGGTTTAGGCGACATACGGCGTCAGGGTGCTTGGCGTCGACGAAGCCGGTAGGTTGGCGACAGTAGACCGTTTATGAGAGGTGGCCATGGAGAAAGGCATTTTTAACGTCCAGTTGGTGTATTGACCATTTGGACGTAAGGGCTAGTGAGAAGACAACCCAAATAGTGGCAGGTTTGATGACAGGGCTAAACGTTTCGCCAAAATCAACACCGGCCTTTTGGGAGAAACCTCGGAGAACCCATCATGCTTTGTAGCGTTCAAGGGAACCATTAGGATGGAATTTGTGTTTGAAAACCCATTTCCCAGTGATTATATTGGCTCGGGGTAGTGCAGAGATAAGTTCCCAAGTATTGTTGGAGGTGAGAACCTGGAATTCCTCAACCATGGCTGCATGCCAATTGGGATCATTCAAGGCTGAACGAACAGACTTGGGAATAGGTGACAAAGCAGTGGCCGAAGTATGGAGGTTGAGCCACTCGCGCGGGCCGCGGTGAATGCCAGAGTGAGACAGGGTTTGCATGCGAGGTGCTGCGGCAGCTGTAGGAGCAGGTGGTGCAGCGGTGGTGTTGGGTGTGATCGGCGCAAATGGTGCAGCGGTGGTGCTGGGTGTGATCGGCGCAGTCGGCGACGTGGCAGTGGCTGCTGGTGGCTGGGTGGCAACTGGCGGTGCAGGTACTGCTGGGGTATCAAGAAAGTCGTATGTTTCAACAGGCGATGCAGTGGTGGTAGCAACAAAAGGGAACATGTTTTCGTCAAAGACGACATGCCGTGAGATGATAACGCAGCGAGAGGCGAGATCCATGCAGCGGTAACCATGGTGGTTGGACGGGTAGGCGAGGAAGATGCAAGCCGTCGAACGGGGAGATAGTTTATGTGGTGTAGTGGAGGTGAGATTTGGGTAACATAAACAGCCAAAAACTTTTAGGTGGGTGTAGGAGGGTGGTTTTTTTATAAAGCTTCATGTGGTGTACCCTGGGAGAGTGTTTTGGTTGGGAGTATGTTCAGAACATGTGTAGTTGTGGTGAGTGCCTCAACCCAAAAGTTTGGTGGTACATGCGCTTGGAACAGCAGGGAACGGACGACCTCATTGGTGGTGAGTATCATCCGTTCGGCCTTGCCGTTTTGCTGCGAGGTGTAAGGGCAGGAAAACCGAAGCTGGATGCTGTGAGTAGCAGCAAATTGGCGCATGGATGAGTTATCAAATTCCCTACCATTGTCACACTGAATGGCATGCAAGACAGTGGAGAACTGGGTGCTTACAAGAGAGTGGAAATTGGACAGGATTTGAAAAACTTCAAATTTTAAACACAGAGGGAACGTCCATAGGTGATGAGTAAAATCATCTAAAAGGAGAAGATAATATTTAAACCCGGAAACACTGGAAACTGGTGAGGTCCAAACATCACAATGAATTATTTCAAAAGGAACAGTGGTCTTCAAAGAAGACAAAGAAAATGGGAGGTGAACTTGTCGCCCTAATTGACAAGCATGGCAAAGCGTGCTATCTTTATTTGAGCTAGACGAAATAATGGAGTGGCCAGCTAGGCGATGTTGTGTGTGATGTCCGGGATGTCCGAGGCGGCGGTGCCAGATGATAGGATCGGCGGTGTGGCGGCGAGTGCTTGTGGGGGTGGTGTCCAGGATGCGAGCACAGGCAGGAGCGGGTAGAGTTCACCGCGCCGACTATTGCACCGAAGGAGAAGAACCTTGGTCAAGAAGTCCTTCACAAAGAAACCATATTTGTCAAATTCAACAGAGCAACTATTATCGGTTACGAATTGTCGAACTGAGATGAGGTTCTTGATGATGTGAGGTGTGACCAAGATATTGTGGAGGTGTAGAGGCCGGGAGAGGGTGGATATTTTATGGGAACTAGTGGCAGGAAGAGAAGCACCATTACCAACAACAATTCGTGTGTGTGGAGGAGGCTTGTCAGAGATGGATATATTACCAGAGCCAGATGACATATGCGCGGTGACGCCGGTGTCCATGTACCACTGGTCGACGGCGTATCTCATTGATATATATAGCAGGAGAGTACAGCCTCAGAATAACTAGAACGAGAGACCCGGTACAGTGCATATGACTAGGTATAAGTAGTTTAGTAGTTTAGGTTGATCGGACTACTACCTATCCATACAAACAGAGCTATCCATGCAAACAGACTATGCCAGCTATAAAAGATGTACAGTACGCTAACGGTATGTTTATTTGGTGTTAAAAATATTATTATGTTTTTATATAAAGTTTATTAAGTTTATAAGAAAATTTACATAGAAAAAAGTTAAAACGGTTATAATACTATAAAAATTTATATAAAAAAGTTAAAACAATTTATAATATAAAACAATGGGCATAGCCGACGCATCTCACAGACGCACATCTCTGTTCGTTGGAATAGGGCAGCATGGACTGTGGAGGAGCAACGGCGACGTACGCCCGCGCGCGTTCGTCTGCAGGGTTATCGCGTTGCCAATCTAGCTATAGCTATAGCAGTCGGTCTGCCTGCGTTTGTACTTTCTACCCCTGCGTTGATCAATGGCGGCTTAACTTAACCACCGGCTTGTTCCCATCTATCTGGCCGTCACCAAAGCAGAGCAGTACGTTCACCTCGGCAGCTCAGCTCTGCTCTGCACATGTGTCGAAACCCGACTCGAGTTCGGGCGTCTGATTTAGGCATTTTGCAAAAGATGAAGAGTTTGATCTGGGGGGAATTGTTACCTCTGCTTGATAGTTGGCTGTCCTGTCCCACGCAATCTAGTACACCGGACCTTTTTACATTTTAAACCTTCTTAAAAACTTATTTTATAAATAGATCTATAAAAAACTTATTCTAAAAATAGGCTTTTTTTTTTGGTGCTAGAGTCATTGGCGCCGAGGTTCAATGTGTCGGCGCCAATGACATTAGCGCTGACACCCTCATCTTCCTCCCTCTCCCGTGGTAAATAAGTCACTGACGTGACCAAATAGATTGGCATCAATGATCTATTTGTAGAGTAAATTTTATAAAAAAAGTAAAAAAATATAAATATTTTTTCTTATAAATAGTCCCTTGGCATCGGCCTCTTTGACATTAAGGATTTATTTGTAAGAAAAAAATATTTACATTTTATCTCTTTTCATAAAATTTATTTAACAAATAGTTTTTTTTGGCGTCGACCCCTATACATCTTGATGGCTAAGGGGTAAGAGTGTCGATGTCAACGTTTTTGGTGTCAAGATATTGAACCTCGATACAAATGTCGCTGACGCTAAGAAAAAGATAATAAATTTGTCTAAGGGTTTATTTATAAAATAAGTTTAAAAAACGAATCAAAATATAAAAACTAGTACATATTGGACAGTTCCCGGGAAAAGAAACAAAATCTACATTTTGAACAGAAATAATCTCAATGTCGGCATTAACATTTTCCCATTACATGAAAGGCACATACGCGAAAATAATTTACACACGTCACATGCATTCATACACCCACGAGAATGTCATGTCTTACGTATGCTTCAAGAGACCAAGATCAATTATAATTATTTTACTTTACTAAATTCATATTAATACCATAACATAGGCGAATTCAGAAAAAGTAGATGTGGCTTATATTTTAAGAGGAAGTGACTAAGAATAAGTTTTATAGAAAAATAGATGTCACCTCTAAATTTATTCATGTAAACTATTCATCAATAGATAGATAACATGTACAATAAATCACATATATACTAATTCTAGTGCACTAAAAGCAAATACTATAAACATCTAAACATAAGCCCCTAGATGTCACTTAAGATTAAATGATGAGGTAAAGGAGAGAAAAAAAAAAGAGAGAATAAGACATCCCTCATGCAAGAGGCAAGATATTCACAAACTTTATGAAAGTAAGAGAAAAGTGAGAGATTGATTGAATAAGAGTGGATAAAATAAATAGTTATGTTGTATTGGGGCTAGTACACTAGAGGCAATATGTTGTATGAGATGCCTCCTAATTAATTAGTTAATGATATAGATAATATTAGAGGTGACAATCATATTTAATATAAAACTTGCTCTAACCCCAATAATTTCATTTTATTTGTTTGCCCAATCTTCTCTCCTTCTTTTCTTTTTTATTTTGAAGTTTGTGTGAAGGTTACCTAGATGGATCATTCATTCTTTCTTTCTTTTCTTACTTCAATTATACGGCTATTTGATATGTTAGGATGTGTGTATATATATATATATATATATATATATATTAGAACAAGTGTGTAGATACCTATAATACTTGCTTTAAGGGAGTACTGCGTGTGAGCGTGACACGTATTGGCACTTTACACGGAGGACGCGCCGCTCCATTTCACCCCTTAGACAAAGAGCACGGTGATTAATTAAACAAAAACCCCGCGGCTGCGACCGCGCGACCGATGGACCCATCCATCGCCGCCTCCACCGCGCGCGTCGTACAAACACAACTTGCCCCCGCGTGGGCGCCGCCTGTGGCTGCGTACGGCTTGGCTAGGCTGTGGTTGGTTATTAGCGACGGCGACGCGTGCAACGCGCGCGTCAGCGTCTCCCTCGTTGACAGGCAGGCCGGGTTTGTTGCCCATCCGTCTGCCTCTGCCTGCATTTGTACACCTGCACTGCACTGCACAAGTTGGGAGCTGCGTTTGTCCATGGCTGGTTTGGTCCCCTCTACTGTTTGTCCCAAAATAAATTTAATTTTTATACATCTTACCCATATTAATACAAAAGTCAAAAATCAGAATATTCCTAAAGAGAACAACCAGTTAGGCTTATAAGTCTATGGTTTATGGGAAAAGATTTATGATTAGCTAATAATTAATTACACATTAACTATGATGAACTTAAAAAATAAATTTATTTGATTTTTAATAGATTTTTATATAGAAAATTTTATAAAAACCACACCATCGAGTGGTTTGAAAATCATGCCCCAAAAAAATCATGTACTACCAAGAATCTGAAAAAAAAAAACAGGGCCAAAGTCTGACTCGAATCTTTTGGGGTGTCCGATTTGGTTGAAGAGGAAGAGTTTGATAAGGACAAACATTTTTCTGCCAGGCTCAAATTTGGCTGTTCAAGTCGGTAACACACATCTGAGCAAGTAACAATGGATTGGCACCTTCTAGAACCAAGCTTATAAAAAGAGAAGCTTCCGACTGTTCTTTTGCAGCGATGACATTGCTGTAAAATAAAAACGAGTGGAAACCGTTGGGGTAGCTTAGCTAGCTGCAAAGACAATGTAAAAAAAACGCAAATGTTAGAAAAGGATCTAATATCAAATAAATAAAAAAATAAGGCTTTGAATCTAAGCCAGCGAACCTATCACTTGTGAAACTGACCGAAGCTTTTCTCTATAATTTTTCTCTATAATTAGAATGTGAATGTACCTCTGGGAGGCACGCGCCTGTACGCCATTATATTCGTCCCGCTCTGCTAATGTCCTACACCTAACACTCCTGAGTCAAACACCACATGCCTTGTTGGCGAATTTTTTATAAATAATATTTTTTTAATAAATAATTAAAAAAATAGAGGTTGATTGATTAAAATTGTAAGTTTAGCATTTCATTGAATAACCAAAGTTCGACAGGGATACATATTGAACAACTACAATTCGACAAAGTACCTGTCGAATTGTGGTTGTTCGACAGGGAACAAAAAAAAAATTTTTAAAAGAGAAAAATCACTGTGCAGCACTGTTGGTACTGTTCATGTGGGACATATCAAACATTGGTAGTTCGATTGTTCATGTGGGACATATCAAACATTGGTAGTTCGATAGGTCTCTATCATGACACTGTTCATATACTTTTTTATTTTTTAAGTGGCCCAACAACCCTGTCGAACAATCATAGTTTGACAGGGATACCTGTTGAACTGCGGTTGTTCGATAGGGTATTAAACTTACGATTTTATCTGATCAGCTTTTATTTTACAATTTTTTATTAAAATAATATTATTTCTAAAAAAATTCCCTTCTTAGCAAAGACAGGTACTAGTCAGCTAATACACAGCGATTTCAGTCCAATTTCATTACTTCGTCCATTCTAAAATATAATACTTTTTTAGATTGACACGGATATTAAGAAAGTAAATGAGAATGACTGAAAAAATATATTATGATTGATTGAAAAGAAGTAGGTGAAAAAAGGTTGTGATTGGTTAAGAGAAAAAGGTAGATGAAAAAATAACTTTATTTTGAGACAAAATACTTTGTTAGAAATATAACAAATAGCTATATTTTGAGACGAAAATAGTACTACTCTAAAATGATTAGGCTTAATAGGCTTAATTACATAACCCCTGCTACACAAGTCAGTCCAACGATTCTCTTCTACAATAGTCTACATGAACACCTGCTCTGTCTGTTTTTTTTTCCAGAGTAATTAGGTGGAAGAAATCAATTGTAAAATGTTGCTACCTATTACACAATCGGACACTTCAATGAATATGAACAGAAGCATATTCAGATTAATTGTATTAGGAAGTGTCTAATCATTGTATTAGAAAGCATCTAATCGTATACTATGTAGCAATATTTTGAGATAGAGGTAATACGTACGTTGTTACTTCCTTTGTTCTAAAATATAAAAATTTATAGGTTGATTAGCAAATACTTCCTCCATCTTAAAATATGACAACTTATAGCATTTAAAATTTATCTCAAAGTATAACCATACATTCATTTCTCAACCAATCACAACCTTACACTATTCAAATTCTTCATCTACTTTTCATTCACAACTAATCACAACCATCTCTCATTTAATTTGATTTACTTTTTTAATACCCATGTTAAAGTCTATGTTTTATTTTAGGACAGAGGTAATACTAAGGTTTGATCAAAAGATTTATTTTTAGTCACTTCAGTGATAATTTTTTAAATTTTGGATTTCTTAGATTTCTTTTGCAAGCATCTGATTGGCTTTAGAACCATTTAAACGATGGGAATCACTTCAAAAATATTTATATTATAATACAAAATTTAAATATTAAACATACTTATATTTTGAAACTGTGAGAGTAATTCACATGGGAAGCTAAGCTCTGCACATGCGCCAGGTTGGTGTCCGATTCATCAAAAGATGGAAATTTTGGTATGGGAAATTGTTCTAGCTTGGCTCACAATTGGCTGTCAAGTTCGGCAGGCAAAAAAACCGTACATAAAAGCAAGTGACAATGGATACCTCCTATAACCAAAGTTACAAAAAGAGGGATACACTGTTCTTTTGCAGATGGCGACGGAGCCACCTCTCAGGCAAGTCAGACGGCCACAGCTTCGCCACTGTAATCTTCTTTATTCATAGCCATCGATATTTATAAAAATTAGTTGATCATCAGAAAATATTATTTTCTTTATTTTATTTTGATCATCCCTTAATGTTTTTGAGGTATTTCTAAAATAATCATCATCTAACAAGTGCTTCTTTACTTATTTGTGCAAAGAGAGTAAATGTGTATCATTAAATGTGTTACATGTAACCAACCAAGATTAATTTTTATTAATATAATGTCATACAATATTTAAAACATTTAAAACATGAGCCATCCACGAGACACGAAATAATAGAGTACCTTAACCGATGAGAATTAATTTAAGAATAATGAATATTTTCGTGTCTTTGGTCTTGTTAAAGGATAATCAAACTTGGATGGATGAAGAGAATATTAGTTGTCTGGGCTTGACGACGTCGCTGGCTCCATCACTAATTGCTGTGATGGCATTGCTGTTGGAGCCAGTAATTACAGTGATGGCATTGCTGTAAAATAAAAACAAGTGGAAACCGCTGTAGCTGTGGTAGCCAATAAAACAAGTGCAAAGACAACATGCATGTACCTCTGGAAGGCACGCGCCACTACATTCGATCTGCACTGCTAATCGTCATACCAACCACTTCAAGGTCAAACCACATGCCTTGTTGGCAAGAGATGCTGATCCTTTCAGCTAACACAGCAACTTCAGTCCAATTTCATTACTAACCTAAAATGATTAGGCTTACATAATCCCCCTACAACACAAGTCAGTCCAAATGATTCTCTTCTATAACAGTCTACAGGAACACCTGCTCTCTCTGTTCTTTTCCAGAGTAATTAGGTGGAGGAAATCAACAAGGGAAGGAACCTAGTCAGTTAACAGAATCCTCTAGCTAATTAAACAAAGAATCCTACTTAGCTTGGTAAGCATAAAAGGATGCCTTTGATGGCATGCATGCATCAGAAAGGAAAAGCAGTTCATGTGATCAATCAAAAGTTAGCTGACGAGAAGCTTAACAAACTACCTTTACATGTTAAAGTAGCTAGACTGCCAGAATGAAATGGAGAAGCATTGGGAAGTGAGCAAGAAAGATGAGCACTACACAAAAAAAGTTCCATCTTTTTTTTCCTTCTCTTTTTGACCTCACAAATGTGTACAAAAAACAATACCATCATCGTCATAATTTAGCTGAAAAAAAAAGTTTCAAGGATGCACTCGAGTGTTTCACATTAACTTTGCATTTGTGCCGGCAACTTACACCTTCAAAATCTCATCTTTGCAGTGTCTGAACACATGAAGAAAACATCAATAAATACACTGTCGTCCCTAATCCTCACTACTAACACTAAAATTGTGACTAATCTATACACACCAATAAAGAATTCTTATGACCAAAGAGGAAAAGGAAAGCTTTTTGCCAAAAGATAGAACAAACACAGCACCAATTCGTGCACACTGCCAGGAAAAAGAAAGAACAAAAAAGGAAGAGAAATTTTCAGGAAAGAATGGATTTTTTTTCCCCCAATCGTGCCAGGCCTTTTCGTTTCCATTCAACCGATTCATTCAGATGATCCGGTGCCATGTCGCTGTGAAGTTGTTAATGAGTCTGCAATCCCATCGTGATAATGGAGATGGAGGAGAAGAAGATTTATCTCACCAAGAAATCCGCCATTAATTTGCAGCAGCAGCAGCAGCAGAAGCAGAAGCATCGAAGATGTCAGTGTCGCTTTTGGTTTCTTCTTCTTCCCCATTCCATGGATTCCCATGGCGTTGCTTTCGCGAGGACCAGCTAGCTGCGCACGCGACGTCGTCTTCGTGCCTCCCACTCCAATGGCGACCCGGGTGGCCACTGACGCAATGCCGATAGGGACATGACGTCAGCGATGGCATGGCGGCGACAATGGCGAGCCTCGTGGTGGCGGATTGGCTGGCTAGTCAGTGTCAGTGAGGTCAAACTGGTCTGTCCCGGAGCGGGACAGGGCGCGGCGGCCGGTGACGGTGCCGGAGCGGGAGAGCGGCGCCGCGGTGCAGGCGGCGAGGGCGCGCTCCAGGGCGTCGACGACCTCGGTCATAGATGGGCGATCGCAGCCGACGGGGCCGACGCAGTCGGCGGCGAGGTAGCCGACGTAGGCGAGGGCGTCGGTCTCGTGCGGCGTCGGCGGCGGGAGGCGCGGGTCGAGCACGCGGTGGACCTCGTCGGCGAGGATTTGCGGCACGGCGAACTCCACCACGTTCTTGGGCGTCACGCTCTCGGCGTAGCGCTGCACGACGCGGCACCCGGACATGAGCTCCAGGAGCACCACGCCGAAGCTGTACACGTCGCTCTTGTCGGTGAGGTGCTGCATCCGGTAGTACTCCGGGTCCATGTACCCCACCGTGCCGCCGGTGTAGAGCGGCCGCGAGCTGCTCCCCTCGCAGTCGCCGCCGCCGCCGCCGGCGGCGGCGGCGGCGGCCGGCTCCAGGATGGAGGAGAGGCCGAAGTCGGCGATCTTCGCCGTCCACGAGTCGTCGAGCAGGATGTTGGCCGACTTGATGTCGCGGTGGATAATGTTCGGCACGGCGTAGACGTGCATGTACTCGATCCCGCGCGCGGCGTCGAGCGCGATGGTGAGGCGGCCGCGCCACGTGGACACCGGCGGCGCCATGGGGCTCCGGTTGTGGAGCTGGTCGTGGAGGGTGCCGTTCGCCATGTACTCGTACACCAGCACGCGCTCGCCGGCGTCGGCGCAGCAGCCGAGAAGGCACACGATGTTCTTGTGGTTGGCGCGCGCCAGCGCGGTGAGCTCCGAGTTGAACGCCGTCTCCCTGTCGCGCCGCCGGGCCGGTCTCGCCGCCGAGCTCGACGACTTCGCCTGGTCCTCGGCGCGCTTGATCGCCACCTCGCGCCCGTCGGTGAGCGTGCCGCGGTACACCGACCCGAAGCTCCCCGACCCGATCCGCCGCTCGTCGGAGAACCCGTCCGTCGCCGCCTGGAGCACCTCCAGGGTGAAATGCTCCACCACGCTGCCCGGCCCCTTGCTTGACCCATGCCGCGGCAGCATCAGCGACATCGCCGCCGCTTGGTCCGCTTGGCCGTCCCTGCGCTGGCGCCGGCGGCGACACCACATGAGCAGCGCGAACTGCAATGCCACGAGCAGCACGAGGAACGCGCCGGCGGCGACGGCGACCCAGATGATCCTGCTCCGCTTGCTGCCGTTCTTGCCGGGTCCAGGGCCAAGCGACGCATTGGGCGTGGCGATGTTGAGCTCGAACGCGCAGTCCACGCAGATGCAGCGGCCGGCGGCGCAGAGGTTGGCCGAGCCCGGCAAGACGCCGCACTTGCACGAGGACATGCTCACGCACGGGCCCGGGAGGACGCGGTCGAACACCAGGCGGTTGGTGGCGTTGAACTCGTGTCCGCCCCAGCAGACGAGGGAGTAGTTCGCCATGAGGACGCCACAGAAGACGCTCCCGTGCGCCTGGACGTCGACGTACTGGGAGCCAGCGAGGCTGCCCGGCGGCGAGGCCACGCCGTCGCCGAAGCAGCGGATGGTGCCGTTGGTGCGCAGCCCGCAGACGCCATCCATGCCCAATGCCAGCGCCGCGTACCCGGTGGTGGACGCGTCCTCGCCTCCGCCCATCAGTGGCGCGCCGTGGCCCCAGCATGAGAGCGCGCCGGACGTGGAAAGCGCGCACGCGCGCCGGCCGTGCGCGGCGACCACGTCGAAGCTCCCGCCCTTCGGGGCGGAGCTGACAGCCTCCGTGTCGTTGCCGAAGCACCGGATGGACGTCGTCCGCCCTGCCTGGATGGCGCACACGAACCAGTCGCCGACGGCGACGGAGACGAACCGGAGCCCGTCCGGAATCTTCAGCCCGCGCCACCGCCAGCAGTGGAGCTCGCCGCTGGACAGCACGCCGCAGACGCGGTACCCGCCGGAGGACAGAGCCTGGATCGGCGGGCCAAGATACACCCTCTTCGACCTCCCCCCTCCATCCTTCGTCCAGTTCGTCTCCGGCGAGTCCGTACGGTTCTTGGACAGATCCCACCACCGCATCGCGACGTCGCCGGCGCGGACCGCCGACGGGCCGACGGCGCAGAGGAAGTGGTCGCCGCCGGCGAGCGCGGAGAAGGGGTGCGACGATGGGTACGTCTCCTGCCGCTCGTGGTCGCCGCCGGCCTCCGTGCAATTGAGGTCGACGAGCAGCGGCGACGCCGCCGACGGCAGCAGCGCGCACACTATCGTCGTGGACTCCGCCTTGGCCATGGCGAAGGTGGACAGGGTGTTCGACGCCGCCGGACGCAGCAAGAGCAGCACCGGCAGCAAGAACACGAGGAGGCGGGCTCCACCATGGCCATGGCGGCGAGGCGGCATCGGAGAGCGCAACGGGAGGAGGCGAGGTGGGAGAAGCAGCAAGGGGGCAGGTGGGTGGACATGGACATGGCAAGGCACCACCACCCAAGCTAGTGTGAGGAATTTGGTGAGGTCAGGTGGTGGTGATGATGGATTTGGTCTCCTACCCAGCTTCACCTCACTTCTTCTTCTACTACTACTACCACCATCACCACCACTGCATCTGCAGCTGCTCATTGCATCCACTCCACACTCATCTACTACTACTCAACTGAGCTTAATTAGCCTAATTAGCTACTTGACCCCCTAATTAGCTAGTGATTAGTGTGGCTAATTGCAAACCAATGGTGTCAAAATGAGAATATTACTACATAAACACCAAATGTTGTTGTCCTACCATGCTGCCTACCAAGACAGGATTACACTGGCACTGTTAGGGCATGTGAGGATTATGGATTATTGTTGATTGCTTCTTGTAGGATGTCTCATCTTTGGTTGGAAAACTACTTACCACCATCTCATTACTAACAGATTGATTATACAGTGCAAAGAAAAAAGTTCAGTTTGCCTTTTGATCTCTCTACATGTAGGACGACATCAATTATGGATAGGTGAAAGTTACTTCTTACTAACCGGATTAGAAGAGAAGAAAAGAGAGAGTTTCTCAAAAAAATAAAATACAATGAAAGAAGAAAAGGGGGAGAGAGAAGGTAGTACTACTGAGGGTGAGTGATGAGCTGAAACTGATTAGCCCATGCCCACTCACTTAGGATAGGTCTTTGCTAAAGAATCTTCACCCATTTTTTATCCTTCATATTTTAAAATTATTTTAGGGTTATAATTTTGGATAACTAGATTGGAAAACAGCTCAAGCGCACCATATGACATGTCAATGAGAAGGTGAATTAATGATTACCAAAAAGGTTTTTTTTTGTCATAGTAAAACTCATTTTCTCGAACCTCACTTTTCTGTTTACACTGAGTGAAAATTAGAAAGAGATAAATGATTGAGAAAAACGGCAATAGATGGAGGGTGACCGTGTCCTGTTTTCCCAGTGACAGGAGTGAAAACATAGTAGTGCACATCATCACTTAGGAGCCTCCTTTAGATTGGAATAATTTTAAAGGAATTCTTATAAAATTAATGAGCCCTTTGATAAAGTATTTCTCCTTGCTTGAAACAGTGTCCTACTGTTTAATTAATTAGTTCTTCTGTTTTCTGCAACTAGTTTTGAAATCAATCATATACTGGAAGCAGCAAAGCATGGTGGTCATGGACCACTCAATCATACTGCAGCTTAACTGAAGATCACTTATAATTAGATACTAGGTACATGTGGAGTCTAAATACAAATTAGAGAGAGCACACACAGGACTCGGTTTTTGTGTTGGTGACAGGTTCAGAGCTGGACTTGGACATGTTCAGTTGTTGGGGACTCTTGCAAGAAACATACATTTCAGGCCAGCTCAATCACTCTCCGTCCTGGGCAACGACAGGTCGAACAACCTCCCCTTGTTAGCAACTGCAAAAAAATGGAGAAAATTCTATTGTTAAATATAGAGTTAAAAAATCCTAATTAATCCGATAACGACATGTGTGCCTTATGGAAGAGGCCAGGGATGTAAAACATTTCTACTGTCTTAAAAAAAAATCCGGCAACAACGAGATGGAATCCAAGCCAAGCCACTCCTGGGTTTTTAATTAACTACTATTAGTTATAAAATTAATGGATGATGAGCACTGAGGAAGAACATGGCTGTATTATTATATGTGTAACATGGAGTAGTGTATTAGTTGTACCATCTCCTAATCATGCAGTGATCCAATATAACCCAACCCAAAAAAACACAGTACAGTACTAACACTGCATCCATAACAACTTGCTACGAACGCAATGACATTGACCATGGACTTGTTGCTAGATAGACCTATGATCAGCGATGCAATATCATCGTAGCGGAATCGAGAATTTTGTCTATATGTAGTGCAAGTACATGAAATTCTTGAATTTTGTTCTTTAGTGTAAAGTACAAACTTGCACCAAATTAACAATCAGAGCAATCTAGTTGGCACGTGTTTGGAACACAAGAGTTTAAACGAGACCCTCAAGTAGTACATTTCAATTCCCGCAGAAATTTGCAAAGAATTATTCAAACGTCTATACGATATCGGTCGTGTTCTTCGTTTTGGTTAAAAACTTCACCCTCCAAAAAATTTGGTGGCTCTACTACTTCCATGGCTGCATCAAGAGGGCGAAAGCTTTGTTCTACATGTTTTGGTACTAGTTTGTTGTGTGTGACGGGTCAGATTGGCTATATGCATATAGTGTTTTCAACTGTTGGGGTGTCTGATTCGACTTGGTTTCTTTCATGTACGAGAGAATATCATTTCTCACCTAGCTAAGACCTGAATCTGATATCATCAGGTCAATGCTGTCGTGGCCAAATTATCCATTAGAGAGGAAATAATGATAAGACAGGATGAGAAACAAGTCATCCAATCATCGTTCTGCCACTGCTCCTGCGTTGGCTCTTGCTATTCTAGACTCTACCAAGTTTACTATTTTTATCTTTTTTGGAAAAAAAGACTATCAACTACATGTCTAGAGTTAATCCCTACTCCATTTTATTTTAAATATCAGTCTGACACCTGTTGCTCTTTCCAGCAATGATCTTGGAGAGTCTATGTTGATCCTCTGGTTTGCTTGGTTAATTTCATAGTCCTTAAATTGTTTTGTACTTTCTGATTTAAGTAGAATGTATTTAACTATTTACAATATCGCTGTTGCTAATTTTCACTCATCAGAAATCTGCTTCTGTTAGCAATCTAAAATTTTTCGGATAATATAGGGGTTCAGCAATATCGAAGTTTATTTATCCTACAGGTTGGAATGATTTTTTCTTCTCAATACTTTGCCCTAAAATATGAACAAGACAAGTGTGAATATTTGATCAGGGGAGAGAGCCCAAAACTGACATATGACAACAGGTTTCAGTTACAGTAATGCAGTTAGACACTCCCCATATGAATACATTATAGGACTCGAACTGATATTCTTTTCCTTTGTCTATTCAATTCATGAATAGTCTGACGTGCTATCGAAAATCTGAATCTCCATGTGCACACCAGTCTAGCCCATCACACCATGCTACATATATTGCTACGAGTAATCATATCGAATTATTCTTATATGCATAATTTGGTAGCTTAACTATATGACAAAACCAATTATTTTGCTTCTAACTACTCACACCAGAAGGTAGTGACACATCAAAATCAGAACAGATTGTCATTATGTTGACTCGTTAGTCTGAACAATCTGTAGAGACTAAATTTTGAGACAGTATGCTCATGCCATTAGTAGCTGATTACTAGTTGCCAAACTCCATGTTGTACTCAAGAAAGCTGCCCATGCTCCTTTTCTTGCAACCTTTTCTTGTGGAGAATTTTGAAAGCTCACGGCATTAATGTTTGTCTGAACCTGTTTCAATTTTTAGGTACAGAACAGCAGCTGATTTAGAGGAAGGGCTTATTATGCAAAGCAAAGCAAAATACAAAAGCATCTTTTTTTTTTAATTTTGTCTTCACCTTTTTGTTCAACTATTTTTTAGAGTTTCAGGTCTGCACAATTAAGCCATTATTTGCTAATTGCCCTCCTAAACTTAAGAAGCCAAGTAACACAAATGCCAACCCCAAAGTGCACTATCATCTTTGTAATTACTTTAGATTACATTACTATCCTACTCTACTGAAAAGTTTCAACAGATATATGACCACTTAATGGCACTTCTTTTTTTCCAGAGGAATACTACTTTTGCTGATGAATGTGACTGCCCATGCATGCTGCTTGGAACCACAATTTCATGGATCCCTCTAATACTATAGCTCATCCAATTAGAAGCTGAGTTTGTGCTCTTCCTATCTCGTACCAACAGTACATCACTTTTCGAGGTTTGGACCTTTGGTAAGGTACTCTTTTCTTCTTGGGCAACTTGTGAGCTACTTCTTCTCTGTACTTGCTCTGCTAAGTTCTTCCCTTTGTTGTACTCTGAACTTGACTTCGTGATGCATATCAGTAATTCAAGAAGAAAAACAAGCTTAATTAGCTAGTTCGATCACATGATCTAATTGATGGATGGTGGCCCTTCTCTTGCAAGGACTCATGTTGCAAGTTAACAACTTGGCTTTTTGAAGGTGGTTATCAGTATAGATGAAAGAGAAAGCTATACACAGATTCTCGTGAGAGCAAGCCATAATACAAGTTTAAACATGGGAGCTACTCATAAATAATGGGGAGTCAGGGATGTGCCGCTGGTCTAAGCAGAGCATGTGCTAGGGGACACACTCGTGGATGTGTGAATGTGATGCGCGCGCGTATGCGTCTTCCATATAATTCAAAAAAAACATGTTTAAACATGAGAGGCCCAACAAACATATCAACAAATTAGTTCTTTCAATCAATTGGTCAGAAACTAATTCTCCTACACTAGGACCAGACTATGGGCAGTTGCACAGTTAGCATTGTCCGTCCATAACCCCATGTCCCCATATATGTGGTTTTGTCTGGTTGGTATGTAAGAGACCACAGAATCTGAATTGTTGGTTGGAGGTACAAATTCACCAAATTGGCCATACTTGCTTCCAACCATTGATGATGGGAAGTAATGCACACCATATTATAAAAGGGTCTGCCAGTGCCAGGACATCTTATCTACTAACGATCTTGCCCAAATTCATATCACGTTTTGCATCATCTTTCTAGACTTCTACACATATGTGTTCATTTATATTTTTCTGTTTGGAGTAACTTGCTGGATCTACTCCATCAGACACCGATGTAAGAAGATCAAATGTCACATTCCCGTGTAGAAAGTTGTATCCCAGAACACTTGCTTCAACAAGTGTAATGTTCAACAGTACATGATGCAAATATGTGCAAGGATAATCATTTGAAAACTTCTTCAGGTTGCATCAATGCTGATGACAAAGGTTAGTTTAAAGTTGGATAGAATAAAAAAGATGATTACCAAGCACCCTTCCTTTTTTAAACAGAAAAAAACTACTTTGGTGTCAAGTTTGTGTCAACTAAAGGGACCAAAGGGCGTAGAAATAATAACAACCAAGTTAGTAAAAAAGGCAAGCAATTTTCTGAACATTGATAGCATCCCTTTCTAATGCCGAAAGGCGACCAACCCTGATCACATATCCACATCACCACGCTACACATATGATGAGATGAGCAAAGACAAAATAGAAATCCAACAGATAGGTACATAACACGTTAGCACAGCTGAACTGGTATAGATGAGCCATACAAGAAGGGGAAAAAAAAGAACATGAGTACCAACAGTATGAGATGGTTGAGTCAGAATGAATTTGTCAGTGGAGTGTTGCAATCCATTAAACTGAACAAGCAACCTTTTCCTTATACATCACGCGTAGGAGGGCTCAATAACTGTTTTGCTTTTGTCAGTTTTACTCTCCTCAGTCCACATCATTCTACGGGCAATCCACACTCAAGAATTTTCAAAAACAAAAAACAATTTCATGTCCTGCTTTTTGTCAAAAGGGTTACAGATGTTTCTGATCTCAATTAGAATTGAAACATTTTTCTCCTCTAACTCATGGAAAATCTTGAATGTGAAGAGGCTAATGTTGCAGCCTTGCAGGCACATATAAATATAATGCCACACATGTGCTTCATGACCTCAGAAAAGATCAAACAAACCTGGTGATAATAAAGAAATGCCACAAAATGAGAATATATTCGAGAACATAAACGCCTGATTTTTCATCTCGATATACTTTTATATGAATTATTGAAGGCTCTATACAAACCGCAAGATTATCAAGTAGTTACGAGTAGGAAGAAGCAAATAAATATCAATCTACTTTATGAATGTGATAGTGATACAATTCCATGGAAAATATCTTCAAGAAAAGGTTGTTACAAAAATAAATGTAAGGTTTGAAGTGCAAACTGCACACAATGATATAGATCCAGTACCAAACAGCGATGCAGATATATAATTTAGCAAATTGTAGAAGCATACACGTCAATGCAATCTAGAAGAATAACAAATGAACATATTTGGAGACCAATGTGACTGCTTTAAATTGGACAGATGCATAGAGATTTTCATAAGAAATGTAGTTTATATTGATGAGGGGGCTTCATATTTTTCCATTTATATCGTTCAGCATCGCAAAAGAGACAGAAGAAAGCATAAAGTCCAATGGCGTATGGTTTTGTTTTTTGGCCAGTGTGACAAAAAGTGAGAAAAATAAATACTCATGTACCAAAACTTCTGTCAGGCAGACTAGCAATGATAGAAATACTCCAATACATTAGTGTAAATAGGTTATAGAAGTCTACAACCTGATGCTATGTCCGTGATAAAGGGTCAAGCACATGCCCCATGAATATTAGTGTTCCAGACACTTCCTCCCTAATCATGAAGAAGAACGGATGGTCAGCCTTGAAGTGTTCTGCTGGCAAAGGCTTGCCCAAGCCCATTGATACTGAAGTTTCTTTAATTCCTTTTTGATCAACCTCCAAAACCGCTTTGTGAAGTACATCAGACAGAAACAGAGGACCACTTGAATCATCTTCCTTGATCATGTCAGAGAATTCAGCTTCCCGGAGGAAAGGTAGTTCAAGTCCCATATCTTTCAGAAAATCCTTTACATCGATCTGGAAAGATACTTTGAAGTTGGGCACCGAGATACCCACATGGCATTTCTCTGTTGGTAAATGTTGCTCTAAGAACATTGGTTCAGAGAAAATCTTCTGGGTTAATTCAAACAAGCCATCATGATCATCAGGGAGGAAAATGTACATGGAAAACTTCCTTTCATTCTTTCCTTGCTTGTAAGGAAGCTTAATAACTTTGAAGTTATCATGGACGGCAAAAAGACGTGTTCTGTCATATTCCACAAATGGGACTTCGACAGATGTTCCATCCAGGCAGTAGAACTTTTGTTCAGTAGTCCTCTGCAAATCATCTCTATCCAGCCATCTGCCCCTAAAATATAGTGCACTCCCAAGAACAAGTCCTGTATTCTGGTCGATTGTTCCAGAAGGAAGAAGTGTTGTAACAGTACCCTTTGTGGAATCCTTGACCCACGAATTAATTTGATCAGGAGCATCTTCCGTCTTCAAAGACCAATAGAACAGAAATTGGTTAAATTTCAGAATTGGGAAACCCAAAACATCTTAACAATAAGATGCATCACAAGATCGCAGTTCACTCTTCACAACGAAAAATAGCAATAAACAAATATCAGAAAAGGCACTTGTCGGGTAGAATAACTGTAACAACTAAGCAGAATAATACTATTGCTTTCAAAACATAGCGGCAGTCATCGAGGTCTCTTTGTCATTTCCAACAGAACCAAAACACTTTTTAACAGAACAGATTGCAACGAGGCTGAAGCACAAACAATGGATGCAGCTATCGATTGCTATGATAGTGAGGTACAACAATGTCAATCAAACTAGTTAAACACACTAATGTAACATACCTCAACAAATTGATATATTTTGTGAAACTAACTCTTGGCACAGGAATATTACCGAGCACATGATAGGCATAACATCTTTGGTAAGTTAATACTCCGCAGAACCGTACATTATTACTTTGCAGTGTTAGCTGAAAGAGGGCGTACGATCAGATATACCTTGTTCTTGAAGTCGGTCTTCTTCGCCGCAGAGCCGTACACATTGCCGGCGAGTTCCACGAACTCCGGCGAAAGATTCCTCGATGAGTCGGCCCAGACGCCGCCCGCGAACGCCAGCCGCGGGCCACCGGAGGTGGACCGGTCCTTGAGGACGCGCTTCACGACGCGGGACGCCACGTTGGCCGCGTCGGCCGCGCCGCCCCTGCCGCCGCCGCCGCAGCCGAGGGCCTGGAGCACCTGCCTCCGCGTGGCGCCCCGCGCGGCGGAGGCGGCGAGCGCCAGGGAGACGTGGACGGCGGGGGCAGCCACGGCCGCGTTCCCGGTCCCCGCGGCGGCGAGGACGCGCCCAGCGAGCGGCAGGCAGAAGGCGCGCTGCGCGGCGGCCAGCGCCTCCCCCCACGGCCGCGTCGGCATCGGCGGAGGTGACATCGCCTCCGCTGCTTCGGGCTTCGGCGCGGGGGGCGAGGAGAGCCACCGGTGGTTGGCATCACGGGCGGGGTAGGGTGGACCGCGCGGCCGCGGACGGCGGAGGGCTCGCCGGAGGTAGCAGAGCTGCATTTTTTTTTCTTCTCCTCCGGTTGCCTAGGGTTTGGGGGGTTTTAGTTGCATTTGATGATTTGGGCCGAAAATATATTTTGGGCCAGGAATGGTGGCCCACTCGTGCGGCCCACAATATTGCGGGCAGCACAGGGTTTTGGCGGGCTTCTGGCCCATACTTGATTGGGTAGGAACGGTGATATGGCCTAGATGAAGCCCATACTTGCTTGGGTAGGTACGTTGCTTATTTTTATGCTTGGAAGCCAAAATTTAAAATTTAAAATTTAATTTTGAAGTTGATTTTGTGGTTTCATCATAGTTTATTTTAAAATTTATTTTATTATTTTTCATCGTAGTTTATTTTATAACATTTGTTTTTAAGTCGCTATACATATATATTACTAATAAATTATTTCTTATTTGCTAATAAGCGGTACAAATAAACACAATTATAAGTGAAACAATGCTGCTCTTGTTGCCGGAGTCACACCGATGGAGTCGCAATCAAATTTGCATTCGGAGAGGGTTAATCAAACCTTTTCCATATTCATATACGTCTTCGCGATTATATTATGCCCTAATTAAATCTACTTTCTTTGGTACCAGTGCATATAGTAAAACAGTAGAGAGTTGTCTTGAGGACGATTGGTCTAGGAAAAGAAAGATGACTACAGATCGGACATCTGGATTTTTTTTCTAAAAATCAAGCGATATTTCATCGCTTATATATTTTTTAATTAGTTGGTAGAATGTTTTAACTCACTTATATGTTTTAAAGAGATATAACCATCTCCGCTACATGTTCCCACGTATTTTCATATATATCAACCCTCTTATTTTCTTGGATATGAAGACAACTGACAACGAGCGTCCATGTAAGTGGTAATGGCATGATAGGTGAGATCGTCATTGCGGGGAGTCAAAGACGGTGAGGTTGGATTGGCAGCAGGTGGAGTGGCACATCAAACATCTCCACCCAACGTACGTCATCGCCGTCTCCAGATCTAGCTCGGATAAAAAAAACGCCGAGTAAAGGAGTGGTGATGCTAGATCTGTGCCATTTTGTCCTTAGGATGGTGGCATGCGCAGGTGAGGAGGACGGTGGCTAGATCGGGGAGGACGGTTACGAACCTGATATTGCTCAGCTCTGCCGTTCCGGACTTCCTCCTCCCCCATGGCTGCGGCAGTGACAGGAAAGGTGAGGGAGACACATGGTTTGGCGCCGCCCTGTGCCCTTCCCAAGCTGACGAAGGCTGGGGAGGAGGAAACCGGATCCATCTTACAGAGATCAGCACTGCCGCTAGGGCTCCCATAGAACCTTCTTTTGTACTCACAAGACTATGCACTGCTACCCTTAGTGGGTAATCCATCAGAATCCAACTGAACTGATGGATGTTGAAAAATCAAATGAAAATATTATTTTCCCATTTTTCCCTAATCGCTGTATGTTGAATGCATGGACAGGTACACCTGGGAATTGGTGCATAATTGTATTGAACCGAGTGCGCAGTTGGTTTTAAACGGACAGATAGCTTCCATCACTACTACAAAAACCTCCATAGGTGCCGGCCACATAGGTGCCGGATTTGTTAGAACCGGCACCTAAAACACAATTCCCGCCCATTTTTCCACGAACCGGCACCTATAAGGTCTTATAGGTGCCGGTTGGTTGGAAGAAGCTCATTGGTGCCGGTTTTTAAGAAAAGGTGCTGACCTTAATTATTAACCGGCACCTATGCTACGACCAAAAAGGTGCCGATTTAACCTAATAAACCGGCACCTACCACATAGGTGCCGGTTCACCTATGTGGTGGCTTCCGGCCGAAGGTAACTAAATAGGTGCCGGTTCAGTACATAAACCGACACCAATATCCCCCAGTCTATATATACCCCTCGTTCACTGCATTCTCACGATTTTGAGGCTTCTCTTCAGCTCAACCAAACGGGGGAGGAGGTTTTGCCCAAAAATTTTAAAAATATAGAGAGATCTATGTGTTTGCATGCGTAAAGGTTAGTATATGTTGATTCTATATGTAATTCGCACTAATATTTGTCAAGTTATTATTTGCAATTTGTTTTGTTGAATGAGAAGCATGAGAAAGTATGATGACTTATTAATATGGGAGTAATTTAGAGATTAATCATCAATGAGTAATGTAACTATTATTAACATTTGTCAGAATTTCAATAGATATAGAGAATGATATATGTATGTTAGTGGTTAATTTAAGAATTTTCGTAGGAGTGATGGATGAAGGAGGGATGAACGTTCTGGAGCGCGGTACCTTAGAATATGCCAAGAGAGTAACCAACTTTGTGATCGTAGCCACGAGATCCAGATCATTGAACACGACGGAACACTTGTGTTGTCCATGCGCTGATTGCAGGAATGAGAGACAGTTTCCTGCAAAACAAGTTCATGAGCATCTCCTAACAAGGGGTTTTATGCCTAATTACACATGTCAGGACAATCGTGGTGAAGATGAGAATCCGGATGTAATGGACGGAGACAATGTGGAGTTGCCTGCTGACGGAGGTGGATATGATAGTGACGAATCAGATGGTTTAGATCAGATGTTACGCGACGGGGAGACAGCCTACGACGATGACAGGCAATACGAGAAGTTCAAGGGCATGGTGGAGGACTCAAAAACCCCGCTTTATCCAGGATGCAATGAGCAGCACACCAAGTTACACGTCGTCCTCTCGTTGTTGCAGATGAAATCAACCAACGGTTGGAGTGACAAGAGCTTCACAGAGCTTCTACAACTGATTGGAGACCTCCTTCCAGCGGGTCATGTGCTACCAGAAACAACATACCGAGCGAAGAAGGTTGTCTACCCACTCGGACTGGAAGTGCAGAAAATTCACGCATGTCGAAATGACTGTATCATATATCAAGGTGACTATGCAGACTTGGATACATATCCAGTTTGCGGAGCTCCGTGGTATAAGGGTGGAGTTAACGATGATGATGATGCTGATGATGACAGTGGTGGCCCAGTCCTGAAGAAGAAAGTGCCCGTTAAAGTTGCGTGCTTTTTTCCTATAATCCCTCAGATTGAACGCATGTATGCAAACAAAAAACATGCAAAGATGATGCGTTGGCACCACGAAGAGCGTAAGAAGGATGAAATGATAAGACATCCTGCCGATGGATCTCAATGGAGAAAGATAGATAGAAAGTACAAGAAGCATTTTGCGCAGGAGATTAGGAATATAAGGTTTGGGCTGAGCACGGACGGGATGAATCCATTTGGTGACATGAGCAGTCGGCATAACATGTGGCCAGTGGCACTTGTTATCTACAACCTTCCTTCATGGTTATGCATGAAGCGTAAGTATATTATGATGCCACTTCTAATCCAAGGTCCCAAACAACCTGGCAACGATATCGATGTCTACTTCAAGCCATTAGTGAATGATCTTAAGTTTCTATGGGACCAGGGTGTGCAGATGTGGGATGCGTACAAAAGAGAGTACTTCACCTTAAGGGCAATGTTGTTCGTTACCATCCAAGATTACCCTGCAGCTGGTAACACATCCGGGCAAACAGTGAAAGGTGGTTGTGCATGTGTGCAGTGCATGCGGGATACAGCGAGCAGGTGGCTGAAGTACTCCGGAAAGACTGTGTACATGCGCCATCGAAGGTTTCTTCCAGCTGGCCACCAGTACCGTAGCAATACAAGAGATTTCGATGGCACGGTGGAGGAGGGTACAGCTCCAACACACTGTTCAGGCAGAGATAGTTTTGAAGAGGTAAAAGATATAGAATGTATATTTGGTAAGGGGCATGGCAATAGAAACGCGACGGGCAAGACTGGTGAGAAGCCTCTTTGGAAGAAGAAATCTATCTTTTGGGAACTACTGTATTGGAAAGATTTGGATGTCCGTCACGCAATTGACGTGATGCACGTTGAGAAGAATGTGTGCGAGAGTTTGATGGGACTCCTGCTAAACATACCCGGCAAGACAAAGGACACGTTAAAAGCCCGGAGAGACCTCACAGACATGAACATCAGGCCCGAGCTACATCCTCAAGAACGTCCCAATGGTCGCCAGTACCTCCCTCCTACGTGCTACACCCTTAGTGCCGCAGAGAAAATAAGTCTGTTGGAGTGCCTGCAGGGTGTCCGGGTCCCTTCTGGTTACTCTGCGAACATTAAAAGACTTGTCAACATGAAATAGAAGAAATTAGTGGGCATGAAGTCACATGATTGCCACGTGCTGATGACACAATTTCTTCCTGTTGCTATTAGAGGCATTTTGCCAGATAAGGTTCGAAACCCAATCATAAAGCTGTGCTCGTTCTTCAACGCTATATATCAGAAGGTGATCGATCCAAGCACGCTAGACAAGCTCCAAGCAGATGCAATCATTACCCTTTGCCAGCTCGAGATGTGTTTTCCACTATCATTTTTTGATATAATGGTTCACCTCGTAGCACATCTCGTGAAAGAGATAAAGATTCTCGGCCCAGTGTATCTGCATAACATATGGGCTTTCGAGAGGTTCATGGGGATTATAAAGAAGTATGTGTGTAATAGAGCTCGACTAGAAGGCAGTATCGTAGAGGGTTATGCAACAGAGGAGGTGGTTGAGTTCTGTATTGACTATATGGATTTGCATCCCATTGGTGTGCCGATGTCTCGACACGAGGGCAGGCTACTAGGGAAAGGGACACTAGGGCATAAGACAATTTTCGCTCCTAGCCTAGAAACATTACGGCAAGCACATTTCGTAGTGCTCCAGCAGTCGGCCTTGGTGGCTCCATTTGTTGACATGCATTATAACACACTCCGCAGCGAGAACCCAAGCAAATCAGAAGCATGGATAGCTAAGCAGCATAGGTTGAATTTTGGCGATTGGTTACGGAAGCATATCATGGCTATGAATACTGATAGTGACCAGCTGTATGTTTTGTCTCAGGGACCTGCGAGCACAATTCATTCATTCCAAGGGTATGACATTAATGGATATACATTTTACACGAGAACCCAGGATGCCAAGAGCTCGTATCAAAACAGTGGTGTCCGCATAGACGCCTTCGACAGTAATGGTGTAGAACAAACGTACCATGGTTATATAGAGGCAATCTGGGAGCTTGAATATGGACCACTGAAGGTACCACTTTTCCAGTGTCAATGGGTCAAAATTCCAAGTGGTCTGAGGATTGACAAGTACGGAATGTTCATCGTGGACTTAAACAATGTGGGTTATCAAGATGAACCATTTGTGCTCGCAAAATCCGTAACACAAGTTTTCTATGTCAAAGACCCTTCTTCGTTGAACACTCGCCACGTGGTTCTTCATGGAAAGCGAAGCATTGTCAGAGTTGAGAATTTCGTTGATGAGGAAGGCTACGATCAAATCGACGAGCTACCATCGTTTGCAACAAATGTAGAAGGAGGTGAAGAAAGTCAGGAAGACGAATATGAGAAAGAAGCACCATATGTTCGCAGTGACCATGAAGAAGGAGTAATTGTGATAGACCTGCATGTTTGAACTCTATTGTAACAAACATGAATGTGTAATTAGTGCCGGCCCAGAACCGGCACCTATGTTGTTTCTTGTAGTAGTGGCCAAGTTGGATAAGAACAAAAGGTTGAAAAACAAGCAACAAACAATTCACACTTTGTGTTAAAAAAAAGTGCATAAAATTGTAATAACAGATGTTACTGGGACATCAAATTTTGCCTAGACATTTGTGGTTTTGCCGCAGGACATGCAAACGTTCTGAAAACTAGTAATTTGCTGAGTAACACAAGACTCATTATTTTATTATTTTTGGTTAGAATAAAGAGAAACCATGTGGAAAAGACAATTTTGCCCCTGGGGCCAGAAGCTTGTAATCCAACTAGGTTAGGTTCCGTCGTCGCCGACCCTGAATTCTAGGGTTTAGCTTATGAACTAGGGGCAAAATTGCTTTTTTCTAAATCTTTCTCACTCCATTTGGACTGAATAGTAAAATAATGGGTCCAGTATTTGTTGGAATGAAACCCCAACAGCTATGTTTAGCGAGATGATTTTTTTATATTTATTTATATATGAACATTTCAAACCAGAATATAAAATATGTTGGATCGCTGAGTATAACTATGTATGACTTGAGGACAGATGGAAGTTTACAAACACAATTATGAACTGAACATTTTCAAGTGATATGTACAATGTAAACCCCCCCAGAAGGTCCATAGGTACCGGTTCGTATTTACAACCGGTACCTATTGTGGTGAATAGGTGTCGGTTGGAAATAAGACCCGGTACCTATAATATACAAAAGGTACCGGTTCGTATTTACAACCGGCACCTTTTCACCACAATAGGTACCGGTTGTAAATACGAACCGGTACCTATGTGGCTTATATATATATATATATATATTGTGGTGAAAAGGTGTATATATATATAATATATATATATATATATATTATATATATATATATATATATATATATATATGCCGCCGTCTCTGGCGTCGCCATTTTCCCCAAATCAGCCCGCCATATCTCCATCGATCTTGTGCCCGCCGCACGCCGTCGCCCTTGACCGCCGTCCCCTCGCTCAGCCGCCAGCCAGCGCCCTCCAGCGCCATCACCGCTAGCCAGCGCCATCCCCGTCCTCCACCTCCGCCGTTGCCATCCACCTCCTTCGCCGTCGCCGTCCACCGCCGTCCACCTCCTCCGTAGTCGCCGTCAACTGCCGTCCACCTCCTCCGCAGTCGCCGTCCACCGCCGTCCACCTGCTCCGCCGTCGCCGTCCACCGCCGTCCAGTACCGCCGCCGCCCTCCTCCTCCCTGCCATCGGGTATGTATGCACTCTTTGGAGTGATTAAATCGAATATGAGAGCCAAAGATCTACCTAATGAGACTGTCACTCAAAATGATCTACCTAATATCCCGACTAATAACTTTGGCTTGTATCTAATAATGAGGCCCTATTTAGGAAGTTAATATTCTGAGTAGTTGATGAGAAGGAAACTTGTGAGAATCTGAAATGGCTGGATTTTCTAATTTTGACTTCAGCTTATTTTCTACTTTTTATAATATGAATGATAATCTAAATTGTTTTGGAGCTTCTGATAGAGATTATGTCACAGAGGCTCTCCAAACCGAGCCTGACCGTCCTTGAGCAAGAGAATATTTTTTTAGTAGTAAACATTCTTGACTTGTAGATTAGCATTTTACTGGAAAATCCTACTTGTCTTGTTCGTGAACCCTTATATCCTAAACCAGACAAATCAAGGAGAAGCTTAAGCCATGTGGTTGGTGCGGTTTGTTGGATGGATTCTGTCCCATCATGTGAGCATGTTTTCATGGCTTCAACTTGTATTATTGTGTCCACACATTTAAACATCTATGCTTCTTTTTCATCATTAATACCTTAATTTATGGCTAAAGAGAGAATCCGTCTAACTGCTCTATGTGACATCCCCTTGTTTATAGTTAGATGGGTGAAGCATGCTTTTTTTGGTTTTCTTTTTAGATGTTCAAATTCAATACTTGATCGAATTGCCACCGTATCATTTGTTATAACAAGAAAAATGCAAATTTCTTAGGTGATTTGTATTTGCTCTTTCAAGGCCTGGCCACCAAACCTATCAACCACTGCAAGCTGCAACGGCGCCGCTGTGCTGCTCAGGATCGCTGCCGACTGGGACTGGTTCGTCACGCTCAGCTCCTCCGACTACCCGCTCGTCACACAGGACGGTAACAAATCAAAAAACCAACTAAATTATATACTAGTACTTTTCTCTATTACTTTCTTGCCATGTTAGATTCGTCATGAAGTTCTTGGAGCTAGATGATATATAGCGAGAGATCACACAATTAACTGCTGCTCTGCCCTGGAGGCCAAGGAAATATAAGTAGAACACCATAGGTCCAAAACAGATTATATATTTGCTTGCTTGTACAGATTGTTAAAAGCTGGTGGAAAATAGTATATAGCATAAGTTTTGAAGCTGTACTGTTGCTAGCATTTTAAACCAACATGTCATGGCACTATTTCCTTTCTTTCTTTTCAAGCTCAAAAATACTATATTGTTTAAGTTTTGAAGCTGATGGCACTCTTTAATTAGACTGTCACTTGTCACATGTGGGTGAGCTCCAAAATATTGTATTGTTTAAGTTTAATTGCTGTATGCACGCTGCTGGCTACCTCGTGCAATTATTTAATTAGATCCTACTGGTCCAGTAAAGTTACGTATGGAATTAGATGACATTACTTAACTTTTGCTAGATTTAGAAGAATATCATCAAGAGGACAATAAGTTCTAACACTAATTTCTTCTATCTATCTGGCAATAGTTCTAGCCTAGGTCTACAAATTTGGAAATGTCAGGCGAACAAGATAACAGTAGGCGAGCAAATTCTGGAGAAAGCGATGGTGGTAATGGTAGCCCAAGTGGCTTTCTAAACTTGAATCAGCCCGGTGATAACCCACACAATATGGAGGTAAATTAACCCGTCTGGAACAAATAATACCTTAAAAGTACATATATCGTCAGATATGAATGACTAATTTATATTGATGTTTGAATGAGGTTGATCCTTCGGAGGGAGGGAGGATACACGGTAAGCCGATACCAAGTGGCTACTCAAGGGTCGAAGTGGAGGACGTGCCTAGGAGATACAGGGCAGTGCAGCTTGATTTTGCTCCAGAGGAGGGGGTGACCACTCTTGGAGAAGCCGTCCACAACATAATCCTGTGGTGCAAACGTTTCATTATCTTCCCTTCAGGAGATGGTGATGACGAGCCAAGTGATGGCGGGTCTAGCTCGGAAGGACTTCCTCTCTCCCCTCAAAGGATGCCAACTCCACCACCATTGCCACATAAGAGCCCATCTCCTCCACCGGCACAACGTAAGAGCCCATCTCCTCCAAAGGCAGCACATCAGAGCCCAGCTTCTTCAGACCGGCTGAAAAAGAGGGGGCGCCTCTGTAAAACTTCCCAAATGTCTGAACCACCATCTCTGAAGAAGACCAAGAAGACGCCATTGCTTACTAGGTCGGAGCCATCTTTGAAAGTGCCAGTTGAAGTACAGGATCACTTCATTCGCATGGCAAGGCCACCTGCCCGAAAGCAACCTATTACGGACTTCCGACGCATGATCAGGAAAAAGGGATTGCAAGAATTTTCCAAGAAAGAATTTGAGAAAGACAAGGCCAGCAGGACTATACAAGACTTTCTAAATGAGGCAGGGCTGAAAAGTTTGGATGATGTGGATAATATTGAGATGGCCCCTTTGGCAGCTCAGTTCAAGCTTGGTCATTCTTTGACTACCGACGAATATCGCAAGGTCGTTGGCAAATGCAATCAAATGAGAAGGGTAGAAGAGTGGTACTTACAGATGGCCAAGGAGGGTAAAGAGATGTTCCCCGTCTTTTACAGGGACGAGGACTTTCATCACTGTGATGGTATAGTTTGGGTCTCATTTAAAGAACTATTTCATCTATACAATCTGAGGGAGCTAGACTTATTGGTAATGCAGTTATGGGCATTGTAAGTATACTCGACCTCTCGCCATTTTTCTAAGTAAATATCCTCGTTGCGTGTCTAATTCTTTTCCTCATGCAGAATGGGGGCGCTTGAATGTAGAGCGACCCATAACAAGCTAGGATTCCTCGATCCACAAATAGTCAATAGCTTGAATATTGAGGCAGGCGAATGGACCTCCAACGAAGTGCTGAACTACCTTTACACATCCTTTGTCAAGCTGCAGGACATGAATACCATCCTTTTGCCCTACCACTTTAAGTAAGTGTGGCATTATCGTTGTACCTCCCATCGTTGTACTTTCAGATGTTAATTGTTCTCTTCCCTTGTCTGTAGGCCTCACTAGATTCTTGTTGCGATCCATTTAAACGATTCGAAGATTGTCGTCATGGATGGAATGAGGAAACCGCAAGCCAACTACCAATCCCTCATTGACATCCTAGATAAGGCACTTGTGAAGTATAAGAAGAAGTGTATTCGACACGCTCCATATGCAAATAAATTCCGAGTTTGGTGCCACCCTTATTGCTCACGTCAGGATCCGGGCACGAGCACATGTGGGTTCTACGTTATGAGATTTATGTGGGTTTTCATGGAGGATGACAACTGGAACATTACGGATGCTGAGGTTCGCCATGTCTCTTAAGACATAAATCCAATTTTCTAAACACATAGTACCTTTCCACATCTTTAATCCTTCCATTTGCAGAAATTAAAGCTCCCGACAAGTAAATTGCTGCCACATGTTTGCTTGGGCCTCGCTGAACAGCTATGTGGATTCATCTTTGACCATATCATCTCGTCAAACGGCGCATACAACATATCGAAGGCTCCTGCTGGGCTAGTGGGTTTCATTGAGGCTAGTGGCCCTACTGACACTTTAGATAGCCCATCAACGACAAAGCGCACAGAGACCTAGAATTAGTGGGCCATACCTTTCAAACATTTTCTAAGTACCTTGTAGATTACTTATTTGGATTGATGTGGTTTTCTTAATGTCTTGAACATGCATTAAGTTTCTCCGTTTGTTAATGTTTATCTATTATTTTTTGACACATATATCTAACCATGTATTAAATTTTCTCTATTTAATATTTTTATCCCTAACAGCAACAGGTGATCTCGCTGACTGGATGTGGCATGGATGTGGCAACAGGTGAGCATGTGTAACTAAAATTTTCATATGAGTACGAGTTTAGAGCATTTGAGATGTTGTAGAGCTCAAGCGAATTTTTGTCAAGTCTCCTGAGATGTGTAACACATCTGGTCGCCGCCTTCGTGTGGTTTGACGGGCACGTCTCAGGCTGAAGTTGACTGGTACGCTGAGTCCCAGCAATATCTTCTATGCTCTCTACTCGAGGCTTCGGGTTTTATATTATGATTGCTACTTGACTTTATAGCGTATATAAGGATATGATCACAACACTAATAGACATTTACACAGTTATGGTACCTTAAAATTTTCCTCTGGCTGAGGAAATATAGAGTATGGATTCAATTCCTCCTCAAGTGACAGTGCAGCAGTGACTACTGCAGCTTTTTTCTCCTGCAATTTATAGAAATTATAGGTAAAGTAATGGATACATCATCCTATTTTGAACATGAAGAGCAACTACAGCTCACCAACCTCAATTTTTGTTGGCATTTCCTTTTTCTTTTTCACTAGTTTTACATTGTCAGCATCTGTTTTTAGACCTAATATCTCTGCAAGCTTCTTGTCAATTTTATCCTCCATGAGAAGAATGTGAGGAGCAAAATTAGGGGTGATAAATCAATAACATCTAAACCGACCCATTTATAGGATCATTTTGGCACCTTGGTCGCCTTAGCATCACCCTACTGTCATCTATTTGTTCAATTTTCCATTGAAGTAATATTATTTTAGAAAAATTATGCACAGACAAATAAGCATCTGCAGTGACCATTTTTGTTCAGTTTTCCATCTATTTTTTCTAAAATAATTGTTCAGTTTTCCATTTTTGTTCAAGATTTTAGAACAATGGATGACAGTGACCATTGAAGATTTTTGTTCAAGATTTTAGAACAAAAATGGATGACAGTTTTCCATCTATTTTTTTTAAAATAATTGTTCAGTTTTCCATTGAAGATATATTTCAATAGTAGCACAGACAAATAAGCATCTGCAGTGACCTAAATGGTGGTATACTAAAAAGTATTTAAAGCAATATATGTAAGTAACAGTCACAAATCAATAGTTCAAAACAACTAACTGCAAATATATATAGTATAATTCCTTAACCATTTCAGTACCTTAAGTCTTAGAACAACATCAACTGCAAGACCAACAAAGTATTCCTTGACCTGGGAAAGTATTTCTGAACTCAACTTTGTCATAGCAATGTTCATCAGATCTGCTCTAAACCTATCTGCAGTAATATGCATATGGAAAATAAAGCTGAATATTAGTGGTGTGATTCAATTTATGGAAGCTGTGATTCTGTGATTTATGGGTTATGGGTTGAATATATGTGGTTTGGTTTGATTTGGAAAATGGGTTGGATTCTATGATTTCTGTGATGTGAATGTGATATTGTAATATTCTGTGATTTCTGTGTTTCTGAAAATATTATATGTGACCCTGCAGTTATTTTTTTTGTGCTTCAGGACTATAGGTGCCGGTTCTTTGTAAAGAACCGGCACCTATGAGGCTTCAAAGATGTCAGGTTCTTTCACTTATAGGTGTCGGTTATTTATAGGAACCGGCACCTTTAATACCATATATGTGCCGGTTAGACATTTACAACCGGCACCTATAGTGTTATAGGTGCCGGTTGAGAAACCGGTACCAATGGCTTTTGTCATTGGTGCCGACCAATTGGTGCCGGCTTCGAAACCGACACCTATAAGGCATCCCGAACCGGTACCAATGTCTCTTTCTGTGGTAGTGCATGTTTCAAACATTTTTTTATACACTAGCGAGTATGGAATGCCCATTGTGTCGCAATAGAATCTAAGTCAACAATATACTAGTAGTAGTATAATGTGGATTACTCGTTAAGATATAGTGCAAGTTTATATGAACGGAGTAGTAATTATCACAAGGCACTCCCTAAACGCTTGGATAAGTTATGTGTACCAAGTTATCATTATGTATAAAATACGAGCACACGTTTGAACACAGATATCTGAGCCACTTAAGTGATATACATTTATATTTATCTTGCTATACCAAGCATGCATTTGTTACATGAGGGAGCAAATTAGTATTCCCTGTTTTATATTATAAGTTTCTCCTTTTTCGTAGTTAAATTTTTTTAAGTTTAACAAAATTTATAGAAAAATATAGCAATATTTTTTAAAAAACATATTATTAAAATATATTAAATGTTAGATTTCATAAAATCAATTTGGTATTATACATGTTGTGATTTTTTTTATAAATTTAACGAAACATAAAAAGTTTGACTAGAAAAAAAGTCAAAACGACTTATAATATAAAATAAAGAGAGTATATGTATATGTGATATACCATCATCCATATTTAGAAATACAAAAAACTATAAAAAACTATTGTTGATAAGATTATCCACCATCCTTTATGTCATCATTAATGTGTTACAGAAATAGCCAGACGTGTAGCAGAAGTTTGTATGCAACAAAATAATCGTGGGTGTGATTAAATTCTGCTATATATATATATATATATATATATATATATATATAAGGCCATATCTCAATACAATCAATACAAAGAGTCAAAGATTAAGCAAATTATAGGCATGCAGATGAAGCTATCTAACGAAGGAGTCTTGGTCCTCTCCTTGGTTCTTCTGGTTTGTTTTGCCATTCCTGCCCGCGTAAATGGTAGTTTACTAAGCATCCATTCAAATTTGAGAAAAGTGCTCAATTTGTCAATTTTTCAACAGTATTTTAACCTCCATCTTCACATATGCATATTCATTGCATATGATTTTTTATATTTTTATTTTGTCCTTATTTATGTGTTTCAAGTAGGCATTCATTGCATTTGCATTTTAAATTTTATTTTTGTTTTCACTACCAGAGACGGGCGTGTGCTAACTGGTGTTACCGGGTGTTTCTCTAGACACATGGTAACTTATCGGGTGTATCAATGCACACCCGGTAACACCTGATGCATATCGCGCGCTACAAACAGACTCATGGGAACACTAGCATATACTGTGTGTGTACGTGGGGAACTCGGTAACATGGTGCCTTTCGTTTGCGCATGTCCAGGTCCGTTAGACCATTGAGTGGTGGCCCACATGTCGGTTACCCTGTCACAATCCAACGCAATTTTGGTTGAGAAAAAAAGGAAAACAGAAAAAAAAAGCATAGCCCATCACACACATAGATCAATCCCCACCTCCCCCGCACTGCACCCCCTCCTCGCATCCTGCTCCTCCCATTGGCGCACCTGAGCTCTGCCTCCTCCCTGGCCGATCTGCAGGCACCACTCTCCTTCCTCCTTCATCCCACCACCCATTTGTGCCGTCAGCTGGATTAGAAGGTATGCCCGCTGCTGGATCTGCCGGGGAGGAGGACACGGTCGTTGGATCCTAAGGTAAAAATATGGATTACATTGGGAGCAAAAGAAGGAACAGAGGAAGCTACGAAGTCAAGGACAGTCGTGTGCCACCATGCTACCAAGACATTAGCAACAAGCTCTACTGCTGTATAAATCATAGCTCACGACATTACTTGTTGTGTTACACAAAGCTACTAGACTGCCTATGTGATTGCAAATTAATGAACCTTTATATTTGTTCGGCTAATCGTACGTGCTTGAAGTTATATGGACACATAATAATAATAATGATGATAATATATCGTCCAATATTCACCAATCGAGAGAATAAACAATGTGTTAACCGGTGAATATGGCTATCAAGTAAGAGTAACAAACACCAAACAATTAAGAGGTAAATAAAGGATCAACTGTTATTGCTTTTTACTCATTGGATAGCCTGAAATTTGAAATTGAAGGAACGATATTCGCTATAGAGGGGGAGGGGGGCGTGAATATAGTGCCTCCAAATTTGCTTCCAAATACTCGCAAAATCCTTTCTCAAACATCCCTCAGACCACAGCTATAGAATCAACCAGATCTGAAAAGAGAAGTGAGAGAACTTGTCACCATTTTGCTAGGTCAAGGAATTCAACCTCTCAAAGTGCTTGGAAGCAAATGAGGTTGCCTCTCTCATCATTGCAAGGACAAGAAACAAAATTCAAATTGCGGAATTTAAATTGCAGAATTGAAATGACAAAAGAGAAATTACAAGAACAAAATCAAATTCGTCCAAATCAAAATATTTTCATTGCAAAAGTGTTGAAACAACACACTCAAATATGAAACAACCATACACCTTCACATGAACATAAATTTAAACTCTTCAAAAAGCCTTAAAGGCTAACCCACACAAATCTCTCACATCTCACACAAAGAGCCATGAACACTCTCAAAGGGATACAAGGGACATCTCTCACCCTAGCCTCCACCTCTCTATTTATAGCCCAAAATGGCTGAAATTCCCCTAAGACAGTCTAATTTGCTCTTAAGACGAAACCCTAACTCAGATGAAATCTTGGCCGTCCGTTGTTCCTTACAGCCAAAGGAAATAGTCTAGATTGAAACCACATCTCTTGCCACACCGGGATCCCATCTCCATAGAAAATCCGAGCCATGCCAGCCTTCCTCCACCCAGCACCGCGCGCGCCAACTGTTCCGCGACCGCGTCGCGTGGGACCCACGTGTACGGTTCCCGCTCCCGCGCGCCTGCTCGAACTCCGCGTCGTGGGAGGAGGCGGCGAACCCGGAGACGCCACGACTTCCACGCCCACGCGTTTTCGCCCGCGCGAGCGCTGCACCATCTTGGGCCAAGCTAGGCCGAGTCGGCATGGCCTACCTGCCTTCCTGCTCCATGGACCACATGCACAGCTTGGATTGGCTTGGCCTCCCTGCCAACCAACTGCAGCTCGCACACATGGGCTAGCTAGGCTCGGCCTCCCTGCCAACCAGCTTGGGCCACGTGCACGCATGCACTGATCAACAAGCCCATGCACAATGTATGGCCATGTGCATGCTACAGTATCCTAATTACTGTAGCAATGCATTCTTCTCCTGCACACTAGAACTTGCAAAGCCTGTTGCGAAGTCCTCCCGTACTCCACCTTGTAATTTGGCTTCGTCAATCATTCTAGACCTCAACATCTTTTTGAGTTTAGTCTCGATTCGCTGTTGACCAAGGTTAATGCTTGTCACATGGCCTCTTAACCGCGTCGAACCTCTGCTCCTCCCTAAGTATAGTCCTGGTCTACGCCATTGACCAAGATTGACTTTGATCACCTGCACACGTAAACAAACGACCGTTGTCTAGGCACAGATACCGTAACTTGACCCGCATTAGTGCACGCACACATTTCACACGCTTCCGGCACTTGCCAATTTTTCATCACAAATGAAATAAAACCACACATGGTTTCACAGAAATTAGACATAAAATGGTATGTGTAGATTTGTTTCATAAAGTACTTTCAAGACTTGTAGTGTTTTATAAAATTGCTTTCATGAGGCCACGTTGGTTGCGTCGCGCCTGTGGCGGCCGCGTTCCTGGTCCCTGCAGCGTCAAGGATGTGCCCCTTTAACGGCGGACTCTCGGTTCGCCGACGAGGTCGAGAGGCTCAAGTCGCGGCTGGAGGAGGCGCACGAGCGGAGGGCCAACTATATATGGCGTCGACGCAGCTGGCGGGTCAAGCCCTTCAACTCCGACGGACACGGATCACGTGTACACGACGACCAAGCTCGAGAGCGGCGGCCTTGTGGGCATCGACGCGCCCAAGCAGGAGCTTCTCGACCTGCTCAAGGACGTCGAGGGCCGGCCGGAGCAGATACGCGTGATCTCCATCGTGGGATTCGGCGGCTCGGGGAAGACGACTCTCGCGACGGCAGTGTACGACTGCGCTGACGTCGCCCGCCGGTTCGATGGCCGTGCCTGGATCGTGGCGTCAGAGCACAAGGATGATATCATGGGGCTCCTGTCGGAGTTACTCAAGCAACTTCATGACGAAGAAGATGACCAAAGATTCAGCCAACTTCGTCAGGAACAGTCCCAAGTCCAAGCAGATATCAGACAACACCTGAATGCTAAGAGGTGAAGTATTCTCTGCTTCAGCTGATTTCCGAGTATTTTTCCTTCACATCTTGAACTCACTTCTATTATAGCACTTCATTAAATATTTGTTTAACAATCAGACTACAAAAATTATTGTCACATTTATAGTTAAACTTTTTTTTCTTATATTCTAGATTGGATTTCACCGTATATATGACAATCTACAATTCTTTAAAAAAACATTTATAACTTTTGGACCACATACAAGTTATCCTGTTAAAATACGAACTTATAGCTTATTATTGACTGCTTCAACTGCTTTAGTGACACGCTGTAATATGCTCAGTCACCATTTTTTTTAAGAAATAGAGGGGGTTCCTCTCCCATTTCATTTATCACAAATGGCAAGAAACATACTAGTTGTTTACAGAAAATACCGTCCAGGAGCTAAGAGCAAAACAAAAACAGACCCATGCATGTACAAAACTTCCAATGTTGATTGAGTTGGCATCCAAACTCAAGCTCAGGGTGCACAACTGAGGGTGTGTTTGATTCACGGCCAACGTGGATGGGATATGGCCATCCAAATTTCGTTGGATATGGCAATCCAGTTTTTTTGTTTAATTGGGTAAATATAGCTATTCAATTTTTGTTTGGTTAGAGGGATAAAGGTGGATATGATGATCTAATTTTTTGTTTGGTTGGAAGAAGTAGGGTGAATAAGCAAGTGTGGTCACCTCTTACTTAAAATGGTGAGTATACCCCCATCAAATTCATATATACTACAATTCACAAATTCCCAACAAATCACAAATTCATCATATATACACACACATACACACTACAAATCCACGGAGAAAAAAGAAAAAGAAAGAAGAAAAAAAATTAAGGCCTCCGGACTTGCCGCTGTTGCCTCCGGGCTCACCGCTGCCTCCGGCTTCCGAGCTCGCTGCCGCCACCTCATCCCACTGTCGCCGCCTCTGGCCTCCAGGGCTCACCGCCGTTGCCTCTTCTCGCTCGTCGTCGCCCTCTCTTCTCACCGCCGCCACCTTCGGCCTCCAGGCTCGTCGCCACCACCTACCGCTCGCCACCCTCTCTTCTCACTGCCACTGCCTCTAGTCTCCAAGCTCACCGCCGCCCCCTCTTCCTGCCGCTATCGCCTCCTCGTGCTCGCCGCCGATGCCTTCGGCTTTGGGCTTGCCGCCGTCCCCTCTTCCCGCCGCTGCCGTGCTCGCATCCCACGCCGGCCACCGCCTCGCTCGCGTGGTGAGGGGTGACGCGACTCTCCTTGATCGCTCACCCCACTCACCCGGGCGCTCGGGCGGCTGCGTCTAGGCAAATCGGCCGGATCCCTTCATCCAGCATCTGAGGGGAATATTCTCCTTCGGGCCGCCCTTGTTAATGCTAGATTTCGTAATCTACTCGGAGAAGAAAGAGAAAACCAACGCAGAGAAGGAGGCGCAGTTCGAGTCGGAATGGTTACGCTATCGGACCAAGCCGGGTATCAGACCAAGTCCTGTATCAGTATCAGCGGTGCATCGGACCAAGCGGAGCGCCAACAGAGGGATCGTATCGGCCGATGTAGGTTCAATGCGTACATCGGCCGATGGAAGCAGGAAGCCGATGGAGGCAAAACGGACTCAGTTTGGGCCTAAGTTAAGCTTCAAAGGAGATTGCCAAATAGGGATAAGGCCCGGTTTTAGGCAATTGTATCTTTTAAATTAGGAATCTAAATCAGTTTAGATTTAATCTATGGCAAGAGTCCGCCATAAGGACTTGTTTGTTTGTTATAGATAAAGTCGTGTCCTATACGGACAATGTTGTAATTCACAGGTATAAATATCCCGGTAGTTTGTACTTAGAATCTCTCTCAATCAATTCAACAACAAAAAACAATCTACTTTCGACGCATCGCCACCCTCGCAAGAGGTTGCTTCTCAACGAGTTCTTGCTTCCCCAGAGTAGAGGTAAGAACTCGCACCTGACGATCTACGTCATCGGGGCTAGCGTGTCGCTTTAGACACGTTAAGCTCTGGTGATATGATCGTTGTTTATCATGTCTTGGATGATCTTGACATGGCATGCCAATTCTATCTCGCCAGCGGCTTACTCGCTTTAGGGTTTGTTGCCGACGACGGTCGAATCAGTTTGCTTGTCTAGATCCTTCAAGGCATCTACCATCCCCAAAAACGATCGACAGCTTGATTTTCTTTGTTTTAGTTCTCGATTCACACTTTGCGTTGCTATCGACCCTAGTCGTGTCTTGAGATCTAACCCAAAGCCTGTTTTCGATCGTAATTAAGGATAGCGCTGGGGTTTCAGCCGGTCTTACCTAATGCATGTGATTGCTTTATGTTTTTGCATGTGTTTGCCACTTATACGAGTGGATCCACAAATATAAATGTGTTTGTCACAGATTGGTCTTAAGATTTCTCTGTGATCAGTATATTTATATCGGCCGATCGGTTTGTATAAGTTTACGCTAGAGTATTAGCTAGCACATTTACTACACACATCCCTCATCGGCCAATGCCATTAGATCGACGCCAACATGTTGATGAAGGCCGATGAGATTAGATCTGTCTATCATTCTTATTTCATTATAACTTCAAGTAGGCCGATATAGCTTTGCCCTATCGGCTAGGCCCTCATGATGCGACATCGGTCTATCGGTCGATCAGCCATCGTTTACTAACATGGTTTACTTGTTTATTCTTGTTGATTGCAGATCAAATCAACTGGCACGCCCTAAACACACCTAGGCAAGCCATTGGACCTACACTGGAGTTAAGCAGATCTCCCAGACCGCCGTGGAAACGTGGAACCCGCTTTGACTTGTGGGCGGGTTGAAATTCTGCGCCAACACGCTTTTAGCACGCCCGGTGGGACTAAGAAGAACGCAAGCTTCGCATCGTCAACAAATTCACTTCAAGATGTCTAAGCAAAGCGAAATTTCAGAAGAGAACGTCGTCTCGGTGATCGCCGATCAGCTCAGCGAGGAGCAAAAGGCCGAGATGGCAAAGTTGACCGAGCAGTTCCAAAACATGTACTTGTAGACATACTCCAGGACTCGGCAAGGCACTCTCATTCAGAAATCCAAGGTGATAATGCCGAGCCCTAGGGACGGAGCTAGCACGTCGGCGGCAGCCCAAGATCAAGCTGTCAAGACTGAAGATGATACTCGCTGCGCTACGCCGACGCTACAGGACCACATCGACTCCGCGGTTCACTCAGCATTGATCAACCAATCCGGAGTCCTAGTGAACACGTTGACCAATACAGTCAAGTCGATATTAGATGGTTCTATTCACCAGCACAAGCCTCAAGGGCCGATCTTCCTGTCTGACAACAAATTCCCTCCATATCGGACCTTGAGGACCGATCTAAGTACGGCTCCACAGCCGACAGCGCCGATCCCACCTCCATCGGCCCAGCCAGTGTCGACCATGCCGTTGGTCCTGACGAAACAGGCGGGAGGAAGTCCCCAGCACATCACAGAAGACCAATTTGCGCAGTGGACGAGGGGGAGACAAGCTCCAGCAGCATTGCACCAGCTGGTGGGTGAGCCGATACAACAAGCCTATGCCAATCCAACATCGGCTGGGCGAGCTCAATTCCCAAGCAATCCTCCACAGGTAGCTGCCTACAAGGCGCCGCAAGGCTATCAGCAGTACTTCACGGGGCAGTATGATGCGCCAAATCTGAATCACCACTATCAGTTGTACTCTCCCAGGCAATATTGGCCGGAAGGTTTTCAGCAGCCTTATCATCAAGACCTTCCACACCAGCCCGCAGGAATCACTCAAGGGCATTGGCCCGATATGATAGCTGAAGTGATGCGTGATCAATTCGGTTTAAAGCCCAAGGAGAGTGCAACAGTGTATCGGCACCCATACCCAGAGGAGTTCGACAGAGTGCCATTGCCAAGCCGATACAAGATTCCAGACCTCTCCAAATTTTCAGGGCAAGACAACGTCTCTACGTATGAGCATATCAGCCGGTTTTTAGCCCAGTGCAGTGAGGCATCGGCTGTAGAGGCGTTGAGGGTGAGATTTTTCCCCCTATCGTTGTCAGGATCGGCGTTCACTTGGTTTTCCTCTCTGCCATGCAATTCTATCAGAGGATGGGTGGACCTGGAAAAACAGTTTCATCAGTATTTCTTCAATGGTGTACAAGAAACGAAGCTGTCTGATCTTACCGCCATCAGGCAAAGGGTTGATGAATCGGTCCCAGACTACATTCAACGGTTCAGGGATGTTAGAAACAGGTGTTATAGCCTCAGCTTGACCGATTCTTAGCTGGCCGATTTGGCGTTCCAGGGGCTACTTGGGCCAATACGAGAAAGGTTCTCGTCACAAGAGTTTGAAAGTCTAGCTCAGCTAGCACAGAGGGTATCGGCCCACGAGCAAATGTTCCAGGAGGCAAGAAAGTTCACAAAGAAGGTTAACAGTGTTTATCAATACGCTTCCGATGAAGATGAAGATATGGATGCTGAAGTTGATTTGGCTGAATGGGCCCGGATGAAGAAGCCAATCACGTGCCAATGGGTCAAGAAGGGCTATAAAGAAGAGAAATTCTACTTCGACATCAACAAGACCGACAAGATATTTGACTTACTACTGCAAGAGAAGCAGATACAGCTGCCGGTAGATCATGCGTTGCCATCGGCCGAAGAGATTAAGAAAAGAAGATATTGCAAGTGGCACAACACGTACTCTCACCATACAAATGAATTCAAAATCTTTCGACAATAGATACAATCGGCCATCGAACAGGGCAGGATCAAGTTTGATGAAGCCAAAAGGCCGATGAAGATTGAAGGACACCCGTTCCCAGTTAACATGGTGAGGGCTGACAGGGCCGATAGCGATGCCTATCGGACCAACAAGCGACCTCATCAGACTTCAGAAGGCCTCATCAAGAAATACCAACGGAGGCGTGAAGAGCAATCACAAGACTACTCTGAACAAGATAATTTCTATGATCCTCATTGGGAGTGCGAGTTCTTCCGATTTTGCTGGAATGAAGGGATTAGGGTTTAGGGTGTCCTGCATGAAACGACACGGAGGGATCTTACCAGGGCAGCTCAAGCAGACAGGCGCATCGACCAATCAAACAGAGGAGACCTGTACACGAGAGGCTGGGGCCGATGCACCATGATCGTCAGACAGAAGATGATGAACAGGTTCAAAACCCTCAATGGTGCCCAGGTGATTTATTCAGCAAAACCCAGAAGCGACGGGTCCAGAGGTTAAGGCAGAAGGAGAAGATCCAGGAGCAGCAGGCAGCAATCGCTCATCGGCCAAATAAAACTAGGAAAGAATGGAAGCTGAAGTCTATGGTAGAAAAGGCCGATGAGGATAATACTAAGTCAACTCAAGCTCCTGTGTCTACAAAAGGTAAAAGCATAGCATCGACTTCCGTTAACATGGTCTTTCTATTGCCAGCAGAGTATAGTATACAGATGGCCGATGAAGTAACAATCGATGACGAGATGGAGCAATCTTCGGCTAAGCTACAGTTATCACCAGAGCAAGCCATGTTCGACAAGCCAGCCGACACTAGCTATAGGCACATCCGGCCGTTGTACATCAAGGGATACGTCAATGGGCGGCCAATGACGAAGATGCTAGTCGACGGCGGCGCGCAAGTGAATTTGATGCCATACATAACTTTTAGGAAGCTTGGAAAAGTACCCGAGGACCTAATCAAGACAAATATGGTGTTAAAAGACTTTGGGGCAACGCGTCCAAAGCAAAGGGGGTATTGAACGTGGAGCTTACAGTTGGCAACAAGACAATCCCTACAACCTTCTTCGTCTTTGATGGAAAGGGTTCCTACAGCCTGTTGTTGGGACGAGATTGGATCCATGCAAATTGTTGCGTCCCTTTGACAATGCATCAATGCCTTTTTCAGTGGCAAGGGGACCAGGTCGAGATCGTGCAGACCGATAGATCAGTGCGTGTGGCCAGTGCCGATCTTGCAGTTTGGGAGATGGAGGGAATCGATTGCCTGTCCGGACGAGTTTGGGAGGCTAATTTCCTAAAGGTAACTGACTGTGATATCAAGCCGATCGAAGATGGAGACAAACAGTTACTTTAACGAAGGTGTAACATCCACAAGCCAAGAAGAACAAGTTAGTCCCTACACAGAAGATGCGGTGGATGAATTAGATGGAAAATTGGGACAAGGCTTCACGTCGGCCGATGAGCTTGAAGAAGTTGACATAGGGATAGGTGATAGACCTAGGCCGACGTATGTAAGTGCCAACCTACCAAAGAAATATAAGAATAAATTAGTACATCTTTTGAAAGAATTCATGAATTGTTTTGCATGGAAATATCATGAGATGCCAGGATTAAGCCGATCGATTGTAGAACATCGGCTACCTATAAAACCAGGCTATCGGCCGTTTAAACAAGCTCCCAAGAGGTTTAAGGCTGATATGTATGAAGCTATCAAGGCAGAAATTACAAGGCTCTACGACACCAATTTTATCAGACCCTGCCGATATGCGGAGTGGGTTTCCAATATAGTACCAGTGTTGAAGAAGAACGACAAGCTCAGGGTGTGCATCGATTTCAGAGATTTAAACAAAGCAACGCCAAAGGATGAGTACCCTATGCCAATGGTCGATTTGCTAGTTGATGCTGCATCTAGATACAAGATCATCAATTTTATGGATGGAAACGCATGCTATAACCAGATTTTCATGGCTGAGGAGGATATTCACAAGACAGCTTTTAGGTGTCCGGGGGCAATCGGCCTGTATGAGTGGGTCGTTATGATATTTGATCTCAAAAATGCTGGATCCACCTATCAGAGGGCAATGAATTATATTTTTCATGACCTTATCGGTTCCTTAATTGAGGTATACATTGATGATGTGGTTGTGAAGTCAAAAGAGTACGATGATCATTTGGCCGATTTACGCAAAGTATTGGAAAGAGCAAGAAAATATGGTCTAAAGATGAATCCTAACAAGTGTGCTTTTGGCGTATCGGCCGGTCAGTTTTTGGGTTTCTTGGTCCACGAGAGAGGAATCGAGATCACACAGAAGAACATCGATGCCATAAAAAAGATCCAGCCTCCTCAGAACAAGACCAAGTTACAATATCTGATTGGAAAAATTAATTTTGTTCGACGTTTTATGTCAAACCTGTCAGGCAGGATAGAGTCGTTCACTCCATTATTGAAGTTGAAGGACGATCAAGAATTTATATGGGGTGATAAGCAGCAACAGGCGTTGGACAATATCAAGGAATATCTGAGTTCCCCACCAGTTTTAATTCCTCCATAGAAGGGAGTTCCATTCAAATTGTACCTGTCGGCCGATGAGAGGTCTATCGGCTCCGTTTTAGTTCAGGAAATCAATGGCAAGGAAAGAGCTATTTTCTATCTCAGCAGAAGATTGTTAGATGCTGAAACAAGGTACACGCCAGTGGAGAAGTTATGTTTATGCTTATATTTTTCATGTACTAAATTGAGGCATTATTTACTTTCCAATGAGTGCATTGTGGTAAGTAAGGCTGATGTGATGAAATATATGCTATCGGCCTCTGTGTTGAAAGGGAGAATTGGGAAGTGGATTTTTGCCTTGTCAGAGTTTGACCTCAGGTATGAATCGGCCAAAGCGATCAAGGGACAATCCCTGGCCGATTTTATTGTTTAACATCGAGATGATTCAATCACATATTCAGATATTGTGCCATGGACACTGTATTTTGATGGATCTGTTTGCAGACATGGATGCGGTATCAGCCTAGTCATCATATCCCCTCGGGGGGCAAGCTTCGAGTTTGCGTTTACTATCAAGACTTATTATACTAACAATCAAACAGAATATGAAGCTGTTCTTAAGGGTTTGCAGTTATTATAAGAGGTCGAGACTGATTCTGTCGAAATTATTGGTGATTCACAGTTGGTGATTAATCGGCTTTCTGAGGAGTATGAGTGCAGGAATGATATTCTAAGGGTTTACAATGAAGAGTGCCTGGAATTGTTAAAGGTTTTCAAGATTGTGACGATGAGGCATATACCCAGGAAGCAAAACTTCGAAGTCAATGATTTAGCTCAGGGAGCATCCGGATACAGGCCGATGGTGAAAGATGTTGAAGTTAAAATCGCTATCGTGGATGCCGATGATTGGAGGTTCGCTATCATCGAGTACTTGAGAAATCCTTCTCAATCGGCATCATGAAAGATGAAGTATAAAGTTCTACATTATGTCTTGCTCGATGATGATCTATACTATCGGACGATTGATGGTGTCTTGCTAAGATGTTTGAGTTTAGAGGAAGCTAAAGTCGTAATGAGCGAGGTTCACGAAGGAATTTGTGGAACACATCAATCGGCCCATAAAATGCGATGGCTTTTGAAGCGCGTTGGATATTTTTGGCCGACAATACTAGAGAATTGCTTCAAGTATTATAAGGGGTGTCAAGATTGTCAAAAGTTTGGAGCAATTCAGAGAGCATCGGCATCGGCTATGCATCCAATCATAAAGCTGTGGCCATTTTGTGGATGGGGTATAGACATGATCGGACAGATTAATCCTCCATCAAGCAAAGGACACAAGTACATTTTAGCGGCTATGGATTACTTCACAAAGTGGGTTGAGGCCATTCCATAAAAAAAGGTTGACTCCAAGGATGCCATCCAGTTTGTTAAGGAGCATATTATATATAGATTTGGACTTCCCCAGACGTTGACTACAGATCAGGGGTCAATTTTCGTGTCCGATGAGTTTGTTCTGTTTGCCGACAACATGGGCATCAAGCTGTTAAATTCTTCTCCATACTATGCGCAAGCTAATGGGCAGGCAGAAACTTCTAACAAGAGCTTAATCAAGTTGATCAAGAGGAAGATTGATGAACCGCCAAGACAGTGGCATACAACGCTGGCCGATTCCCTTTGGGCGTATCGGATGGCTTGTCATGGTGCAACTCAAGTGCCGCCTTATCAGTTGGTTTATGGACATGAAGCTGTGCTGCCATGGGAGACAAATATCGGCTCAAGAAGGATTGCATTGCAAGACGACTTGACGGCCGATGAATACCACAATCTTATGTTGATGAGCTGGATGATTTGGTACACGTGCGATTGCAGGCCTTGGAGAAGATCAAGCGAAATAAAGATCAAGTTGCTCGTCATTATAACGAAAAAGTTGTAGCCAAGTCATTTGAGGAAGGGGATCTTGTTTGGAAATTGATATTGCCGATTGATTCCAGGGATAACAGATTCGGCAAGTGGTCACCTAATTGGGAAGGTCCTTTTCAGATTCATCGATGTGTTCCTCACAATGCATATTTATTGAAAGGATTAGATGGTGAGGTTTTTGGCAGAACGCTTAATGGCAAATACTTAAAGAAATATTACCCAAGCATTTGGATCGACTCATGATTGGCTTGCTAGCCGATTGCTGATGATAGCCGATGTGTAATGCATCGCCTTTAGATGGCCGATACATACTATCGCCCTTAGTTCAAATTTTACAACATGAGCCCTCATCTTCCAAAATTTGGGGGGCATATATATACTTAGCAGTTCTTTAAAAGGATATTGGATGGATTACAAATTTGTGGACTTAAAATTTTTTCCATCGAACGGTGCACTCCACTATTTATAATCTATCGGCCGATGTAAGTCATTGTTCATAGTCAGTTGGTATTCTTATGAGTTACATGGTTAAGACGAGATAGTCAATCATATTCGGCTGACTAGCCGATGAGATATATATCAATCAAAGATGAAGTTAAACTTTTTACGAGGCAAAAATAAGAGTATATTACATCAGTTTATAAAATTTTGGATAGCTGCAATGGCCTTGCGACGAATTTGATCAACATCGTCTATCACTTGAGCGTCATCAGCCGATGACCCTGGGATTGGTTTTAATGCCCTACTCAGGGTTGCAAGATGCTTGGCCGATGCTTTCGTCTTTGTTGCCTGGTCTTCAATCGCCTTTGGGGACGCAGCTATCTTGACTTCGACTTCCTGGATTTCTTCATGAGTGGCTTCTAGCTTCATCAGCAGATCTGCTTCAAGGCGACGGAGTTCTTCAAGTTTCTTGTTCAAGGCGATCAGCTTGGCGACCAGCTCGTCCAGTCTGGTTTTGTCAGAGTTTACTTGAGCTTTGCTGGCAGACACGGCCGATTCCAAGCCTTCACGCTCCCCCCTCTGCAATTCTTTCCTTGGCCTTGTGAAGCTTGAAGTGGTATTGCTCCAGGAAGATGGTTGGTGTTAATGTTTCCATCAGGTCTTCAGGTAGTTGATCTTGGATTTCTTGTACCCTGCTTCTGATTGGATTGCAATTCTCCACCAGAGATTCTATGGATTCTTCCAGCTGATTAGCAATGTTAGACAGCTGGCCCTTTAGTTCTTCAGAGATTGATGGCCTGGCTGTGCTGGGTAGCTCTTTGTCTTCATCATCGAGAAATTGGCCGATGTCAAAAGCGAACATATCGGCTAAGGTCTGCAATCATCAAGATAAGACATGGTTAACCCAGTCAGAGTAAAATTGGCAAGAGATTCAAAGCGGTCTAGGTTACCTGTGATGTGACATCGGCTGTGGTTACATCGGCTTCTGTTTGTTGTTCTGCAGCAGCAGGTGAAGGGGTTGGCCGATGTGGTGCAGGCGATGGAGCTTGTGGCTAAAGAGAAAGGCAAAAACGCAATAATCAGGTACACATTGTTGGCAAAAAAGATGAGGCAAGTAGATCAATACTTACTAAGGCAACTGGCGAAGGTGGTGGAGAAGGCGATGGAGTTCTCAATCGGGCCTTGAGTTGACTGCGTTTCTTCATGGTAGCTTTCTTAGTTCTTGGTAATGTGGCCAATTGAATTTTCTCCTTAATTATGGATAACAACATGCAAAGATCAAGTTATAATAAGCCAATGGAATAGAATTAAAGAAATAGATGAGGAGGATTATACTATCCTTATGGACTACATGTCTGATTCTCTTGGGTTGAGCGGCGTCAGACTGGTCATCGGCTGGTGGCTCTGCAGTGGTTGCGGCCGATGGATCTTCGGTTGGCTTATCGGCTGATAGCTCTTCAGTTGGTATGGCCGATGGTTGTTTAGCAGTACTAGCCGATGGATGTTGGTCTTCAGGTATTTCAGCGGCTGCTGCATCGATTTCTTCCTCCATTACTTGGTCATCTAAGAATTCTTCTATGGAGGGGTCCAGCTTGTCGAGATCGGCCGGGTCATCGGTCTTAGGCTTCTTGACCAGTTTTTGAGCTATGTCCTTGGTCGGCGCTTTCCTCTTTGTGGTTTCTTTGATTATCGGCCCTTGGAGTAGTGATGATACCTTTGGGGCAGTAAGGCCGGTAATTGAATCCAGGATAGTTTTTCCTGATGGGGCTAGAACAGGAGCGTAAGTTATCCTCTGCCCGCTATTGCTGACACTGGGAGCTGGGGCGTCAGGGACTTGATGGTTGATACTGTGAATAAGCTCTATCAAGTAATATCTGGCCGATTGATGGAAGATATGGGTAGCCCACTCATGCCACCAGGTTTGAAAAGATATGTGAGTGAAGGCAGTCAAATGCAATCGGTCACAGGCACCCAAGATGGGAATTTTGGTCTCTAAGACTTTGCTCATGATCAACGCTGATGAGACTGTACCCCTGCTCTCCAACAGCCGATGGAAGTGCAAACTGATAGGAAGCTGTCCAAGTCCGCATTGTCTGGCAGCCACCATTGGATTGTAGAATTCATACGACAAGCTGGTGCTTCTGCCTTGGAATATGCCCACTAGGAGCAGGCATGGAGATACGCCGATCATGAAGGCTGCCCTTGAGAAGATATCATCGTTCAGTAGACCTAAGTTCAGATCGAAAGGGAGCTCAAAGTCGGAGTCTGCTGGATAGACAAACATATCCATCCTGGCCGATGGTGGACCGCTATAGAATTGGGTAAACTATTCAGACATCGCGTCGGCCGATTGATCAGCTCCAGGGTAAACAGAGGCTGCTTCTCTAAAGGACATGCACCTTCTAGTTGAGGGATCTTCATTATCGCTGTAGTCCGATGGGAAGATAGAGTCCGATAGCGGAGGCCGATCGACCATGGTGTTGGTGTGGATGGTTAACCATAGTTGAACGAACCACCATGGACCTCCGTGAGCCACTGTCCGATTCAACATCAAGTCTTGAGTGGCAGAGTGAAGTAGCCGATAGACAGCCCCAAGCAGGTATCGGCCAAGTGGGAATTTCTTTTTCTCGACTAGGGTTTGAGCCAGATGTTGGCAATTCAGAGTTGGGCCGCAGGTTGATCCACAGAAGACGTATCTCTCCAGCCACAGGGTCAGAAAGGCTATATGCTCTCTGTCTGAGACAGACCCTTGCTCCATATGCTCAGAGATGTATCCAGACCAACCCCCAATCTTCTTGGTCTTCAATTTATGAGTGCTGTTAATGAGGAGGTTGAAAGGTTTGATTTCTGTGAGGATATCCAGGCCTGTTAGCATCTTGACGTCTATCAGCATAGGGGTCATCGGACCTTGCCAGAATAGGAAGCCATTTAGGGTGCTAGACCAAAAATAGGTGGCGGCCGACGTGAGGGGTTCATTCTTCTTGGTATCTGCTAGAGACAGAGCAAGGCACTGGCCGATTCCTATCTCATCCCAATGTACTTGTTTGGCTGTGGCAATTCTCTTGTACCAGGTCCTATATCCATTGAACTTTGACGGCCAAGACCTGAAAGTGTGTTTCCATGAGGTGACGCTGGGTTTTGCTTGCTTGAAGGGGACTCTGTTTGACTCTGCATTTATCAGACAAGCAGGATCGGGGTTGCCTGAGGGGCCCAGAAGGAATCGGTGCGATTTGTCGTCCGTGGGGATCAAAATCTAGTTCTTGAAGACCTATGGCATATGGAAAGTGATTGAAAAGTAAGACACGGGGGGCAAGAGCAGAAACCCTAGGTTTGAAAAGCTTCGGCGGGAAAATGAAAATGCAAATTTGGAGAAAGATTGGTTTACCTCAAGGATCTCGGAGACGTAGAACGGAAAAGTTGCCATGGATCCTGTTGCGGAGGTCGCCGTCGAGGGGGTTGCTGTCGAGAGGACGCCAAGGAATCGCCAGAGTTGAAAGGCATAGGTGGCCGTGAAGAGCTGCGTGCGGAGATTGGCGGCGGAAAACTGTGAATCTGGATCTGCGTGGATTTTGGACAAACCCTAGCGATGAGTTCGATGAGGTTCGTCGGAGCTAATTCCGCCACATTATATAATGAAGCGGAATTGGGAAGCATAATCCGTCGTCCCCTCTTCCTGCCGTTGCTGTGCTCGCATCCCACGCCGGCCGTCGCCTCGCTCGCGTGGTGAGGGGTGACGTGACTCTCCTTGATCGCTCACCCCACTCGCCCGGGCGCTCGGGCGGCTGCATCCGGGCAAATCGGCCAGATCCCTTCATCCAGCATCTGAGGGGAATATTCTCCTTCGGGCCGCCCTTGTTAACGCTAGATTTTCGTAATCTACTCGGAGAAGAAAGAGAAAACCGACGCAGAGAAGAAGGCGCAGTTCGAGTCGGAATGATTACGCTATCGGACCAAGCCAGGTATCGGACCAAGTCCTGTATTAGTATCAGCGGTGCATCGGACCAAGCGGAGCGCCAACAGAGGGATCGTATCGGCCGATGTAGGTTCAATGCGGCCATCGGCCGATGGAAGCAGGAAGCCGATGGAGGCAAAACGGACTCGGTTTGGGCCTAAGTCAAGCTTCAAAGGAGGTTGCCAAATAGGGATAAGGCCCGGTTTTAGGCAATTGTATCTTTTAAATTAGGAATCTAAATCAGTTTAGATTTAATCTATGGCAAGAGTCCGCCATAAGGACTTGTTTGTTTGTTATAGATAAAGTCGTGTCCTATACGGACAATGTTGTAATTTACGGGTATAAATATCCCGGTAGTTTGTACTTAGAATCTCTCTCAATCAATTCAACAATAAAAAACAATCTACTTTTGGCGCATCGCCACCCTCGGAAGAGGTTGCTTCTCGACGAGTTTTTGCTTCCCCAGAGCAGAGGTAAGAACTCGCACCCGACGATCTACGTCGTCGGGGCTAGCGTGTCGCTTTAGACACGTTAAGCCCTGGTGACGTGATCGTCGTTTATCATGTCTTGGATGATCTTGACATGGCATGCCAATTCTATCTCGCCAGCGGCTTACTCACTTTAGGGTTTGTTGTCGACGACGGTCGAATCGGTTTGCTTGTCTAGATCCTTCAAGGCATCTACCACCCCAAAAGCGATTGACAGCTTGATTTTCTTTGTTTTAGTTTTTGATTCACACTTTGCATTGCTATCGATCCTAGTCATGTCTTGAGATCTAAGCCAAAGCCTGTTTTCGATCGTAATTAAGGATAGCGCCGGAGTTTCAGCCGGTCTTACCTAATACATGTGATTGCTTTATGTTTTTGCATGTATTTGCTACTTATACGAGTGGATCGACAGATATAAATGTGTTTGTCACAGATTGGTCTTAAGATTTCTCTGTGATCAGTATATTTATATCGGCCGATCGGTTTGTATAAGTTTACGCTAGAGTATTAGCTAGCGCATTTACTACACACATCCCTCATCGGCCGATGCCATTAGATCGATGCCAACATGTTGATGAAGGCCGATGAGATTAGATCTGTCTATCATTCTTATTTCATTATAACTTCAAGTAGGCCGATATAGCTTTGTCCTATCGGCTAGGCCCTCACGATGCGACATCGGCCTATCGGCCGATCGGCCATCGTTTACTAACATGGTGTTAACGACGGATTTTGGTAATCGACTTGGAAGTGAAAGAGGAAACCGAAGCAGAGAAGAAGGATTGAGTTGGAGTCGGACCAGGCTTCGTATCGGACTTGGTAACCATATCGGACTGGGGTGGTGCTACCAGAAAGGGCGTATCAGCCGATACGGATTCGATGTGATTGTTGGCTGATACGGGTTGTAAGTTGACAGAGTCAGCGTGGGCTTGGTCTGGGCTCGAGATAAGCTTCAAGGAGGTTGCCAAATAGAGATAAAGCTCGGTTTTAGGCAATTGTATCTTGTAAATCAAGTAGGTTTAGATCTAATCTGTGGCAAGAGTCTGCCGTAAAGACTTGTTGTTTGTTAGAGATAAGATCGTGTCCTACAAGGACCCTGTTGTAATCTCGGGTATAAATATCCCGGTAGTTTGTACATAGAGACACTCTCACAACTCAATACAACAAACAATTTCAATCTACTTCGTCGCATCGCCAACCCTCGCAAGAGGTTATTTTCGACGAGTTCTTACTTCCTGGAGCAGAGGTAAGAACTCGTTCCTGACGATTTGCATCGTCGGGGCTAGCGTGTTGCTTTAGACACGTTAAGCCTCGATGATGTGACCGTCATTTATCATGTCTTGGATAATTTTGATAGGCGTTTTAATTATGCATCGCCAGCGATCTACTCGTTTTAGGGTTCATTGCCGGTGACAGTTTAATTATTGTGCTTGACTAGATTGTTCAATGCATCTACCATCCCCAAAAGCAATTGGCGGCTTGATTTTCTTTGTGTTAAGTCTTGATTCACACTTTGAGTTGTCATCGACCTCAGTCCTGTTTTGAGATTCAACACAAAGCCTGTTTCCGGTTGTAATTAAGGATAGTACTGGGGTTTCAGCCAGTCTTACCTGACGCATGTGATTATCGCTGGGTTTTTATATGTGTCTGCCATCTGCATGAGTAGATCGATGAATATAGATGCATCTGTTATAGGTTAGTCCTTTGGGTTTATCTGTGATGGACGTGTTTATATTGACTGATTGGTTCATGTAGATTTGCACTAGAGTACTAGCTAGTGTAGTAATCTTTATTATTCCTTATCAGCCGGTGCTGTTGATTGACATTAACATGTTGACAAAGGCCGATAAGTTTGGATTCATGCTTTAATCTTATTTTATCATGAGTAAGCCGATATAGCTTTGCCCTATCGGCTGGGCTATGACAATGTGTCATCGGCCTATCGGCCGATCGGCCATTGTTTTCTGACGTGGTTTACTTGTTTCTTGTTGATTGCAGATCAAATCAACTGGCACGCTCTGCGCACAACCAGGCAAGCCATTTGGACCTGCACTGGAGTAAAGCAAACCTCTCAGGCCGCCGTGGAAACGCGGAACCCGTTTGGTCGCAAGGCGGGTCGAAATTCTGCGCCAACACGCTTTTGGCACGCCCGGTGGGACATTAAGAACGCAAGCTTTGCGACAGCAACAAGATCACCTCAAAATGTCGAAGTAGGCCGAGATCTCCGAGGAGAATGTCGTCTCCGTAACCGTCGACCAGCTCAACGCAGAACAGAAAGCCGAGATGGACAAGCTGGTTGAGCAGTTCCAGAATATGTACTTGCAAACATATTCTAGAACTCGGCAAGGCACCTTGGTCCAAAAGTCTAAGGTAATAATGCCGAGTCCTGGAGATGGAGCTAGCACATCAGCGGCGGCACACGACCACACCGTCAAGACCGAGGATACTGCGGAGCCGACGTTGCAAGACAGGATTGACTCCGCGGTTCATTCTACGCTAGTCAACCAGTCGAGGATCCTGGTGAACACATTGACCAATACGGTCAAATTGATCCTAGATGGGTCGATCCACCAGTACAAGTCTCAAGGCCCAATTTATCTGCCGGAGAATAAGTTCTCTGCCTATCGGACCTTGAGGAACGACCTGAGCACGACTCAGCAGACGGCGCCGATGCCACCCCCATCGGCGCAACCAACAACCCTGCCGCTGGTCCTCACCAAGCAGGTGGGAGGAAGCCCCCAGCACATCACGGAGGAGCAATATGCTCAATGGACCAAGGGGAAGCAACCAGTGATCGAGCTGATGCAGCAAGTTCCTGTCAACCAGCCATCGGCCGGACAGCCACAAGCCCCTGTGTTCAACAACCCCCCACCACAGGCTGCTTACCACACGCCACAAGGCTACCAGCAGCACACCACAGGGCAGTATGGCGCGCAGAACCTTGATCACCATTATCAGCCGTACTCCCCCAGGCAGTATCAAGCAGAGGGCTTGCAACAATCATATCAGCAGGACCTCCCGCATCGGCCCGCAGGATACTGGGCTGATATGATAGCCGAAGTGATGCGAGATCAGTTCGGCTTGAAGCCCAAGGAGAATTCTACGGTGTATCGGCACCCATACCCCGAGGAATTTGACAGAATGCCACTGCCAGGCCGATACAAGATCCCAGACTTCTCCAAATTTTCGGGGCAGGACAACTTCTCGACATATGAGCATGTGAGCCGATTCCTAGTACAGTGCGGGGAGACATCGGCTATCGAGGCGTTGAGGGTGAGGTTTTTCCCTCTGTCCTTATCAGGGTCTGCATTTACATGGTTTTCATCCTTACCCTGCAATTCCATCAGAGGATGGATAGATCTTGAGAAACAGTTTCACAGATATTTCTACAATGGTGTACAAGAGATGAAACTGTCCGATCTCACCGTCATTAGGCAATGAGTTGATGAATCGGTCCCAGAATATATCCAAAGGTTTAGGGACATAAGGAACAGGTGTTACAGCCTCAGCTTGACCTATTCTCAATTGGCTGATCTGGCATTTCAAGGATTACTCGGGCCGATATGAGAAAGGTTCTCATCACAAGAATTTGACAGTCTAGCTCAGCTAGCACAGAGGGTATCGGCCCACGAGCAACGATTCCAGGAGGCAAAGAAGTTTTCAAAGAAGATCAATACGGTCTATCAGTACGCCTCCGACGATAATGATGAGGAGGATGTCGACGTCGACTTGGCCGAGTGGGCCCGGATGAGGAAGCCGACAACTTGCCAATGGGCAAAAAAGGGCGACAAAGAAGACAAGTTTGATTTCGACATCAACAAGGCCGATAAGATATTTGATCTACTGTTGCAAGAAAAGCAGATTCAGCTGCCAGTAGGTCACGTATTGCCATCGGCCGAATAAATCAAGAAGAGAAGATATTGCAAGTGGCATAACTCTTATTCACACCATACCAATGAATGCAAGATCTTCAGATAACAGATCCAATCGGCTATCGAACAAGGCAGAATTAAAATCGATGACACCAAGAAGCCAATGAAGATAGAAGGACACCCGTTCCCAATCAACATGGTACGGGCAGACAGGGCCGACGGCGGTGGCCATCGGACCGGCAAGCGATCTTATCAGACCTTTGAGGGCTTGATCAGAAAGTACCAGCGGAGGCAGGAAGAACAAGCTCAAGACTGCCCCGATCAAGACAACTCTTACGACCAACATTGGGAGTGCGAGTTTTTTCGGTTCTGTTGGAATGAGGGGATGAGATTTTCATCCATCCAGGAGTGCCCTGCGTGCAATGAGGCAAAAGACTCTTATCAGGGTAGCTTAAGCAGGCAAGCGCATCGGCCGGCCAAGCAAAGAAAATCTGTTCATGAAAGGCTGGGGCCGATGCGCCAAGAGCAACAGTATGAAGCCGAGGAGCAGATCCAGAACCCCCAATGGTGCCCAAGCGATGTATTCAGCAAGACACAAAAACGACGGGTTCAGAGACTAAGAAGGAGGGAACAAACCCAAGAACAACAGGCAACAATAGCCCATCGGCCGACCAAGACCAAGAAAGAGTGGAGGATAAAATCCACGGTGGTCACGGCCGATGAAGGCACCTCCGATACAGCTCGGGCTTCTGCGGCTCCAAAAGGTAAAGGAGTGGCATCGGCGTCTGTTAACATGGTTTTTATACTGCCAGCAGAATACCGCGTGCAGGCGGCCGATGAAGCTGTGGCCGACGACGAGCAATCTTCGGCTAGGCTACAGTTGTCACCCGATCAAGCCGTGTTCGACAAACCAGTCGACGCCAGCTACAGGCACCTACGGCCGTTATACATCAAGGGATTCATTAACGGGCGGCCGATGACGAAGATGTTGGTTGATGGCGGCGCGGCGGTCAACCTAATGCCATACACAACCTTCTGGAAGCTTGGAAAGGTGCCAGAGGACCTTATCAAGACCAACATGGTGTTAAAAGACTTTGGTGGCAACGCCTCTGAGGCGAAGGGGGTGCTCAACGTGGAACTCACCGTGGGCAGTAAGACGATACCCACAACCTTCTTCGTCTTCGATGGAAAGGGTTCCTACAGCTTATTCTTGGGACGAGACTGGATCCACGCAAACTGTTGCGTCCCTTCAACAATGCATCAATGTTTGATACAATGGCAAGGGGACCAGGTCGAGATCGTGCAGGCCGATCGGTCAGTACACGTGGCCAATGCCGATCTCACAGTTTGGGAGATGGAGGGAATCGATTGCTTGTCCGAGCGAGTATGGGACGCCGATTTCCTCAAAGTAACTGATTGCGATATCGAGACGATTGAAGATCAAGACAAGCAGTTGCTTTAACAAAGATGTACCATCCACCGTCCAAGACGAACAAACTAGTCCCTACACAGACGATGCGGTGGATGAGTTAGATGGAAAATTGGGACAAGGCTTTACGTCGGCCGATCAGCTCGAGGAAGTTGATATAGGAATAGGTGATAAGCCTAGGCCGACGTATGTAAGTACAAACCTACCAAAGGAATATAAGAATAATTTGATAAATCTTTTGAAAGAGTTCGTAGATTGTTTTGCATGGGAATACCATGAGATGTCAGGATTAAGCCGATCGATTGTAGAACATCAGCTGCCAATCAAACCAGGCTATCGGCCGTTTAAACAAGCGCCTAGGAGATTTAAGGCCGATATGCACGAAGCTATCATGGCAGAGATAACAAGACATTACGACGCCAACTTTATCAGACCCTGCCGATATGCGGAGTGGGTTTCCAACATAGTTCTAGTGTTAAAGAAAAACGGCAAGCTTAGGGTCTGCATCGACTTCAGAGATTTGAATAAAGCAACACCAAAAGATGAGTACCCTATGCCGCTGGCCGATCTGCTAGTAGATGCCGCATCTGGACACAAAATCATCAGTTTCATGGATGGAAACGTAGGCTACAACCAGATTTTTATGGCTGAAGAAGATATACACAAGACCGCCTTCCGGTGTCCGGGGGCAATCGGCTTGTATGAGTGAGTTGTTATGACTTTCGGCTTGAAAAACGCTGGAGCTACTTACCAGAGGGCTATGAATTATATTTTTCATGATCTTATCGGCTCACTGATTGAGGTCTATATTAACGACGTCGTCGTGAAGTCCAAAGGGTACGACATGCACCTGGCCGATTTACGCAAGGTACTAGAAAGAGCGAGGAAATATGGTTTAAAGATGAACCCTAACAAGTGTGCCTTTGGCGTATCGGCCGGTCAGTTTCTGGGTTTCTTGGTCCATGAAAGAGGTATTGAGATCACGCAGAAGAATATTGATGCCATAAAAAATATCAAGCCTCCAACAAACAAAACCAAGTTACAATCTCTGCTCGGGAAGATCAACTTTGTCCGACGTTTCATATCAAACCTGTCAGGCAGAATAGAGCCATCCACTCCATTATTGAAGATAAAGGACGATCAGGAGTTCGTATGAGGTGATAGGCAACAGAAAGCACTGGACGATATCAAAGAATATTTAAGTTCTCCCCCAGTCTTAATCCCTCCACGGAAAGGGATTCCACTCAGGCTGTACCTATCGGCCGATGAGAAATCCATCGGCTCAGTCTTGGTTCAAGACATTGATGGCAAGGAACGAGCTATTTTTTATCTCAGCAGGAGGTTGTTAGATGCCGAGACAAGGTACACGCCGGTGGAGAAATTATGTCTGTGCTTGTATTTTTCATGTATTAAGTTAAGGCATTATTTACTTTCCAATGAATGCATCGTGGTCAGTAAGGCCGATGTGATGAAATACATGCTATCAGCCCCTATTTTAAAAGGAAGAATTGGGAAGTGGATTTTTGCTCTAACAGAGTTTGACCTCATATATGAATCGGCCAAAGCAATCAAAGGACAAGCCCTGGCCGATTTCATTGTTCAACACAGGGATGATTCAGTCGCATATGCAGACATCGTGCCATGGACGCTGTATTTTGATGGATCTGTCTGTCAACATGGATGCGGTATCGGCCTGGTCATTATATCCCTTCAGGGGGCAAGCTTCGAATTTGCTTTTACTATCAAGCCTTATTATACAAACAATCAAGCAGAGTATGAGGCTGTTCTCAAAGGCTTGCAGTTATTACAAGAGGTTGAGGCCGATTCCGTGGAGATCATTGGTGATTCACAGCTGGTAGTTAATCAACGTTCTGGGGATTATGAATGCAAGGATGACATTCTCAAGGTCTACCACGAAGAGTGCAAGGAGTTGCTTCAGGCATTCAAGATCGTGACAATGAGGCATATACCCAGGAAGCAAAACTTCGAGGCCAATGATCTGGCTCAGGGGGCATCGGGGTACAGGCCGATGGCCAAGGATGTACGGGTTCAGATCGCTGCCGTGGATGCCGACGATTGGAGATTTGCTATCATTGATTATTTGAAGAATCCTTCCCAATCGGCATCACGGAAGATGAGATACAAAGTATTGCAGTATGTCCTGTTAGATGATGATTTATATCATCGGACGATTGATGGTGTCTTGCTCAAGTGCCTAGGTCCTGAGGAGGCCAAAATCGTTATGGGCGAGGTCCATGAAGGGATTTGTGGAACACATCAATCGGCCCATAAAATGAGATGGCTGTTGAAACGCATTGGATATTTTTGGCCAACAATGCTAGAGGATTGTTTCAAGTATTATAAAGGATGTCAAGATTGTCAGAAATTTGGAGCAATTCAGCGAGCACCGGCATCGGCTATGCATCTAGTCATCAAGCCGTGGCCGTTTCGTGGATGGGGAATAGATATGATCGGTCAGATTAACCCGCCATCAAGCAAGGGATACAAATATATCTTGGTGGCTACAGATTACTTCACAAAGTGGGTTGAGGCCGTTCCCCTTAAGAAAGTTGATTCCAAGGATGCGATTCAGTTTTAAGGAATATATCATATATCGGTTTGGGTTACCTCAGACAATAACTACCAATCAGGGATCAATCTTCGTGTCCGATGAGTTCGTCCAGTTTGCCGACAGCATGGGCATTAAATTATTAAATTCTTCTCCATATTACGCGCAAGCTAATGGGCAGGCAGAGGCTTCTAATAAGACTTTAATCAAGCTAATCAAAAGGAAAATCGACGAACAGCCGAGGCAATGGCATACGACGCTGGCCGATTCCCTTTGGGCGTATTGGATGGCTTGCCACGGTGCGATTCAAGTGCCTCCGTATCAGTTGGTTTATGGACATGAAGCTGTACTGCCATGGGAAACCAACATCGGCTCAAGAAGGATTGCTTTGCAAGATGACTTGACAGCCGATGAGTACCATCATCTTATGATTGATAAGTTGGATGACTTGGCGCATGTCCGATTGCGTGCATTGGAGAAAATAAAGCGCAATAAGGATCGAGTTGCTCGTCATTATAATAAAAAAGTTGTTGCCAAGTCGTTTGAAGAAGGGGATCTTGTATGGAAGCTAATAATGCCGATTGGTTCCAGAGATAATAAATTCGGCAAGTGGTCACCTAATTGGGAAGGTCCTTTTCAGATTCATCGATGTGTCCCTCACAATGCTTATTTGCTTAAGGGGCTAGATGGTGAGATTTATGGACGAGCTCTTAATGGCAAATACTTAAAGAAATATTATCCTACGTCTGGATTGATTCATGATCGGCCCCTCAGCCGATTTATGATAACAGCCGACGTGCTATGCATCGTCTTTAAATGGCCAATATATACTATCGTCCATAGTTCAACTTTTACAACATGAGCCCTCATCTTCTAAAATTTGGGGGGCATATATATACATGAATTTTTGCAGAAGCATTTTTCAGACTTGGCCTTTTTCCGATTGAGATCGACTTCGGCTGCTTGGCCGATGAGATTAATTATAATAAGGGGATATTCGTTTACAAGACGGACTTCACAAACAATTTTCAAGCTGGAATGTCTTCAGATCTATTTAGACCAAATTCGGCTGCTTAACCGATGGGATTTGTGTTTATACAATATAAAGACAAAATATGTTACATCACCCGATGAAATCTGCAATAGCTGTGATGGCTCTACGGCGAATCTGCTCGATATCTTTTATAACTTAGGCGTCATCGGCCGTCGATCCTGGAATTGGCTTCAATGATTTGCTTAGGGTCGCAAGGTACTTGGCCGATGCCTTTAACTTTGCCGTTTGGTCTTCTATAGCCTTCGGTGATGCAGCTATCCCGGCCTGGACTTCTTGGATTTCCTTGCGAGTTGCTTCTAGCTTGGAGATGAGGTCTGCTTCAAGGTGTTGGAGTTCTTCAAGTCTGTTCTTCAAGACAATCGGCTCCACAACTAGCTCATCCAACCTGGTCTTGTCAGAATTGACTTGAGCCTTGCTAGCGGATAGGGCCGATTCCAGGCTTTCGCGTTCTCGCCTCTTCGCAATCCTTTCTTTAACTTTATGAAGCTTGAAGCGATATTGTTCCAAGAAGATGGCTGGTGTCAGGATCTCCATCAGGCCTTCAGGCAGTTGATCTTGAATCGCTTGTACTCTAACCCTGATGGGAGTGCAATCCTCCACCAAGAACTCTAGAGAGGATTCCAGCCGATTGGCAATGTCGGCTAGCTGGTTCTTTAGCTCGTCGGAGATCGATGTCTTGGTTGTGGCAGGAGGTTCCTTGTCTTCATCATCAAGAAACTGGCCGATATCAAAGGAGAACATATCGGCTAGGTTCTGCAAATATCAATATGGGTCAAGGTTAGCCTTGTCTAGCAAGGATCGATGAAAAAAGGATCAGAGTAATCCTGGTTACCTGTGTTGGAGCGTCAGTGGTGCTTGCATCGGCTTTCTTTTGCTGTGATGAAACAATAGGCGAGGGGATTGGCCGATGTGGTGCAGGTGATGGGGCTCCTGGCTGGAGAAAAACAAGAAATTGATGAACAGATCTATGTTACTAGAGGCACAATGTAAAATTAACTCTTACCGAAGCAATCGGCGAGGGTGGCGAAGAAGGAGAAGGGGTCCTCAATCGGGCTTTAGCTCGTTCATGCTTCTGTAAGGTTGCCTTCTTGGTTCTTGAAGGGGCCGATTGGGTTCTCTCCTTGAGTATAGACGACGCAGCAACCTGAAAAGATGTCAAATTATAGCATACTAATAAGAAGGGGATTGCATGAAGTCCAGTAAAAGAAATATTTTAACCTTGCGGACTGCATGTCTAGTCTTTGGTGGGGCAGCACCGGCTTGGTCATCGGCCGATGGGATTGTGGTGTTCTTGGCCGATGGTTTCTTGACGGTCTCAGCCGACGAATCTTCTTCTTCAGACACATCGGCGGTTGCTGCATTGATCTCTTCCTCCAGCACTTGTTCATCAAGGAATTCTTCCATGGGGGGTCCAGCTCTTCGAGACCGGCTTGGTCGTCAGTTTTGGCCTTCTTGCTGGATTTTTGGGATTTGCCCTTGGCTGGTGCTTTCCTCTTGGGATTTTCTTTAATCATCGGCCCTTGAAGTAGCGTTGAAACCTTTGGGGCAGTAAGGCCGATGATGGATTCCAGGATAGTTGATCCTGATGGAGCTATGGCTTGAGCATAAAAGATTTTCTGTCCACTATTGCTCACGGATGGTATCGGCCCGTCTGGGACTTAAGGGCTGATACCCTGGATAAGCTCTGTCACATAAAATCTGGCCGACTGGTGGAAAATACGAGTGGCCCATTCTTGCCACCATGACTGGAAGTTGATATGAACGAAGGCGCTCAAATGCAATCGGTCGCAGTCGCCAAGATTTGGGAGTTTGATTTCTAGTGCTTTGCTCATGACCAGTGCCGATAGGATTGTGCCTCTGCTCTCTAGGAGTCTATGAAGATACAATTGATGGGGAGTTGTCCAAGCCAGCACTGTCTAGCAGCTACCATTGGATTGTAAAACTCGTAAGACAGGCCGGTGCTTCTTCCTTGAAATATGCCTACTGGGAGCAGGCATGGGGTGAGGCCGATCATGAATAGTTCCCTTGACTCCATGTCATCATTTACCAAGCTCAATTGAAGATTGTCAGGGAGTTCAAAATCTCGGTCCGAGGTGTAGATGAACATGTCTATCCTAACTGATGGAGGGCCGGTGTAAAATCGGATAAACCATGTAGACATGTCTTCGACCGATTGGTCTGCTCCTGGATAAACGGAGGCTGCTTCCCCATAGGACATGCATTTTCTGGTCCTGAGATCTTCATGATCGGCATATTTTGATGGGAAGCAAGAGTCCGATAGTGGTGGCCGATCAACTATGATGTTGGTGTGGATGGTGAGCCAAAGCTGAATAAACCACCATGGTCCTCCATGAGCCACAGTTTGCTTTAACATTAAGTCTTGAGTGGAGGTATGGAGTAGCTGATAGACAGCTCCCAAGAGGTATCGGCCAAGAGGGATTTGCTTCTTGTCGGCCAAAGCTTGAGCCAAGTGTTGACAATTTGTAATAGGGCCACAGGTCGATCCGCAGAAGACGAATCCTTGTTCCATGTGTTTAGAGATATATCCGGACCAGCCTCCAATCTTCTTGGTTTTCAATTTGTGACTGCTGTTCACCAGGAGGCTGAAGGGATTGATTTCAGAGTCAATGTCCAATCCTGTTAGTATCTTGACATCAATCAGAGTTGGGGTCATCGGACCTTGTTTGAACAGGAAGGCGTTTAAGGTACTAGACCAGAAGTAACTGGCGGCCGACATGAGTGGCTCGTTTTTCTTGGTATCGGCCAGGGATAAAGTAATGCATTGGCCGATTCCTATTTCGTCCCAGTGGATTTGTTTGGCTGCAGCGATTCTCTTATGCCAGGTTCTATATCCGTTAAGCTTCGACGGCCAGGATCTGAAGGTATGTTTCCATGAAGAAACATTGGGCTTGACTTGCCTAAAGGAGATTCTGTCTGTTTCAGCATTAATCAACCAAGTTGGGTCGCAGTCGCCCATTGGGCCTAGTAAGAAGCGATGTGATTTGTCGTCGGTGGGGATCAGGATTTGGTTTTTGAAGACCTAGGTCATAAGAACGACGATGAAAATATAAGACCCGGGAGGCAAAATTTTGAATCCCTAGTTTGAAGAAATCGGCGGAAAAGTGAGAATGTGGATTTAGAAGGGATTGACTTACCACAGGGACCTCGGAGGCGTAGAACAGAGCGGAGGCCATTGTTGTCGTCGAAAGGGGTCGCTGTTGAGGGGGTCGATGTCGATGGGACGTCGAGGGGTCGCCGGAGTTGAGGAACACGAAGAGATTGTCGAATCGGCGGCGGAGGGATGTGAATCTGGATTTGCGCGGTTTTCAGCCAAGCTCTAGTAAGGAAGTCGATGGGTTCCTCGGAGCTAATTCCGCCACATTATATAATGAAGCGGAATTGGGGGGCATGTGTTAACGACGGATTTTGGTAATCGACTTGGAAGTGAAAGAGGAAACCGAAGCAGAGAAGAAGGACTGAGTTGGAGTCAGATCAGGCTTCGTATCGGACCCGGTAACCGTATCGGACTGGGGAGGTGCTGCCAGAAAGGGCGTATCGGCCGATACGGATTCGATGTGATTGTTGGCCGATATGGGTTGTAAGTTGACAGAGTCAACGTGGGCTTGGTCTGGGCTCGAGATAAGCTTCAAGGAAGTTGCCAAATAAAGATAAAGCTCGGTTTTAGGCAATTGTATCTTGTAAATCAAGTAGGTTTAGATCTAATCTGTGGCAAGAGTCTGCCGTAAAGACTTGTTGTTTGTTAGAGATAAGATCGTGTCCTACAAGGACCCTGTTGTAATCTCGGGTATAAATATCCCGGTAGTTTGTACATAGAAACTCTCTTACAACTCAATACAACAAACAGTTTTAATCTACTTCGGCGCATCGCCAACCCTCGCAACAGGTTAATTTCGACGAGTTCTTACTTCCTGGAGCAGAGGTAAGAACTCGTTCCCGACGATTTGCATCGTCGGGGCCAGCGTGTTGCTTTAGACACGTTAAGCCTCGATGATGTGACCGTCGTTTATCATGTCTTGGATAATTTTGACAGGCGTTTTAATTATGCATCGCCAGCGATCTACCCGTTTTAGGGTTCATTGCCGGTGACAGTTTAATTATTGTGCTTGACTAGATTGTTCAATGCATCTACCATCCCCAAAAGCAATCGGCGGCTTGATTTTCTTTGTGTTAAGTCTTGATTCACACTTTGAGTTCTCATCGACCTCAGTCCTGTTTTGAGATTCAACACAAAGCCTGTTTCCGGTTGTAATTAAGGATAGTACTGGGGTTTCAGCCAGTCTTACCTGACGCATGTGATTATCGCTGGGTTTTTATATGTGTCTGCCATCTGCATGAGTAGATCGATGAATATAGATGCATCTGTTATAGGTTAGTCCTTTGGGTTTATCTGTGATGGACGTGTTTATATTGACTGATTGGTTCATGTAGATTTGCACTAGAGTACTAGCTAGTGTAGTAATCTTTATTATTCCTTATCAGCCGGTGCTGTTAATTGACATTAACATGTTGACAAAGGCCGATATGTTTGGATTCATGCTTTAATCTTATTTTATCATGAGTAAGCCGATATAGCTTTGTCCAATCAGCTGGGCTATGACAATGTGTCATCGGCCTATCGGCCGATCGACCGTTGTTTTCTGACGTGGTTTACTTGTTTCTTGTTGATTGCAGATCAAATCAACTGGCACGCTCTGCGCACAACCAGGCAAGCCATTTGGACCTGCACTGGAGTAAAGCAAACCTCCCAGGCCGCCGTGGAAACGCGGAACCCGTTTGGTCGCAAGGCAGGTCGAAATTCTGCGCCAACACATGGTTTACTTGTTTATTCTTGTTAATTGTAGATCAAATCAATTGGTACGCCCTAAACGCACCTAGACAAGCCATTGGACCTGCACTGGAGTTAAGCAGATCTCCTAGGCCGCCGTGGAAACGTGGAACCTGCTTTGACTTGTGGGCGGGTCGAAATTCTGCGCCAACAGCCCTATACCACCTCCACCCACCAATCAAACACCCATAAAAAATGGGCCGCCATGTCCTATCCACCCAAAACCCTCCATCCAAACACACCCTGAGACACTCACCAAGTACCAAAAAGAATTGCATGGCAAAGAAGAGCACACAGCACATATGAGAAAGTAAGGCGCCAGGCAGCGCAGGCCTGAAAAACCACTTCAGCAGCCAGCAAAACACTAGACAGAACATGCCACACATCCAGGAGAACCAACAGCACAGCAGCCATTCTTCAAGTCATCATCTGTCTTCGAGATCGCCTAACTATGGTCCAATTTGCAAGTTGAAACACCAAATCAACAGGACTTATAGGAAGTTTGTTATCAAGGCGAGCAGCGTTTCTAGTTTTTCCTATAGTCCAAAGAACAACGGACATGCCAACACTACACCAGAACCCTACATCTGTGACGGCATACCAGTGACGGGCCTGTGGGTTGGTCACAGATGACCGTCACCTTTGACGGGTCCTTATGTTTGCCGTCATCGGTGAGACATCTGGCTGCGGCCCGTCACAGGTATGACCTCACCTCTGACGGCTTGGAACCGTAAGCCGTCACTGAAATACCAGTGACGGCTTCTAACTACCTGGCCGTCACAGGTATCACCCCACCTGTGACGGCCAGAGAGTTAAAACCCGTCAAAGGTAATTGGCCGACATCTTTGACGGGCTATATTTATTTAACCCGTTTGAGGTGAGTTGGATCTCTATAAATACCATCTAACTGCCAACTGCTTTCCATCCCGACCAGTGCACTGTTCACAATTCGGTTGGGAGGGTAAGGGGGGCGAATTTGTGCTGAAATTAAAGGTAAAAAATACATTATTCTCCCTTCATTCCCAATTGATCATCATATAGTTTTTTTCCTATGTCGTTGATTGCAGATGAATCGTAGTTGGATGTACCATGTTCATCGTTCGTCTAAAGAGTATAGGGAGGGGGTCACTGAATTCGTCACATTTGCGGACAATGACAGAAAAAGCAGGATGGCCATGCACATATTGTGTCCATGTAACGACTGTAAGAATGAACAGATGTTCCATGATAGTTCAGATGTGCATTCTCATTTGATAAGGAGAGGTTTCATGGAAAAATATACATGTTGGAGCAAGCATGGAGAGCAAGAGGCACCTGATGTCGCAGTTGAAGAAGGCCCGGATCAGGATGTAGTGAACGCCGCTGCAACTCGAGAAGGCATGTTTGTACCTTCTCCGTTAGGCGGAGAGACCATAGATTTGGATACTCAAAGTTTGTCTGAAATGTTGCATGACGTTGAAGACGCAGATGACAACGACAGAGATTTTGAGAAGTTTAGTAAGTTGGTGGAAGAATGTCATATGCCTTTGTATGATGGATGTAAGTCGAAGCACAGCAAATTGTCATGCGTGTTGGAACTCATGAAGCTTAAGGCAAGTAATGGTTGGTCCGACAAGAGTTTTACAGAACTTCTTGAGCTGTTAAAGGACCTGTTGCCAGAGGGGAACAAATTACCGCATACGACATATGAAGCAAAGCAAGTCTTATGTCCGTTGGGCCTGGAGGTGAGAAGAATTCATGCTTGTCGAAACGACTGCATTTTGTATTACAAGCAATACGCTGACTTGGATGTTTGCCCTGTCTGTGGGGCTTCTAGATACAAACGAACAATAAGTGAAGGTGAAGGAAGTAAGTCAAAGAGGGGAGGCCCCGCAAAGGTGGTGTGGTATCTCCCAATTGCGGAACGCATGAAAAGAATTTTTGCGAATCCAGAACAAGCTAAGCTAGTGCGTTGGCATGCCGAAGAACGGAAAGTCGATAGTAAGCTTAGGCACCCGGCAGATTCAGTACAGTGGCGGACAATCGATAGGATTTACCGTGAATTCTCAAATGACCCAAGAAACATGCGTTTTGCCATGTGTACGGACGGCATTAATCCATTTGGTGATTTGAGCAGTCGTCATAGTACATGGCCAGTTCTTCTTGTGAACTATAACCTTCCTCCCTGGTTGTGCTTCAAAAGAAAGTACATTATGCTTGCCATGCTAATTCAAGGACCGAGACAACCTGGCAATGATATCGATGTGTTCCTTGAACCGATAATCGATGACTTTGAGAGGCTGTGGAATGAGGGCACACGAACATGGGATGCATATGCACGAGAGTATTTCAACCTCCGTGCGATGTTGTTTTGTACCATCAACGATTATCCGGCCCTTGGCAACCTTTCTGGCCAAACTGTCAAAGGGAGATGGGCATGTTCGAAGTGTATGGAGGAAACAAGGAGCAAATGGTTGAAGCATTCACGCAAGATGGTCTACATGGGTCACAGGAGATTTCTCCCAAGGTATCACCCTTATAGGAATATGACAAAGAATTTCAATGGACACAGAGATACAGCTAGCCCCCCGACAGAGCTAACAGGGACAGAGGTGCACAACTTAGTGATGGGAATAACCAACGAGTTTGGAAAAATGAGGAAAGATGGAAAGACAAAAGAGAAAAGCATGTGGAAGAAGAAGTCAATATTTTGGAGACTACCATACTGGAAGGATCTTGAGGTTCGTCACTGCATAGATTTGATGCATATTGAGAAGAATGTATGCGAGAGTTTAATGGGATTACTGCTTAACCCTGGTAGTACAAAGGATGGTCTCAACGCCCGGCGAGATCTGGAAGACATGGGTGTTCGTTCAGAGCTACATCCCATAACCACGGAGTCGGGCAGTGTGTACCTTCCTCCAGCCTGCTACACTCTCTCGAAAGATGAGAAGATGGATTTGCTAACATGTCTGAGTGGTATAAAGGTTCCATCTGGGTACTCATCAAGAATTAGTAAGTTCGTTTCAGTGGAAGACCTTAAATTGATAGGGATGAAGTCGCACGATTGCCACGTCCTTATCACACAGCTGTTGCCTGTTGCAATAAGGAATATTTTGCCTCCTAAGGTGCGACACACGATAATGCGATTGTGCTCCTTCTTCCATGCAATTGGCCAGAAGATCATTGATCCCGAGGGACTAGATGAACTACAGGCAGAAATTGTCAGAACCATATGTCATCTTGAGATGTACTTTCCTCCTACTTTCTTTGATATAATGGAACATCTTCCCGTGCACCTTGTTAGACAAACAAAGTGCTGTGGTCCTGCTTTCATGACGCAGATGTATCCTTGCGAAAGGTACATGGGGATCCTGAAGGGTTTCGTACGGAACCGATCCCACCCCGAGGGGAGCATCATTGAGAGTTACACCACCGAAGAGGTCATCGAGTTTTGTGTTGACTATATGTCAGAAACCTCTTCAGTTGGATTACCACGATCTCATCACGAAGGAAGGCTTGATGGTGTGGGCACTGTTGGAAGGAAAATTGTAAGGATGGATCGTAAGGTGTATGATAAAGCTCATTTCACGGTACTCCAGCATATGACCGAGGTAGTGCCGTACTTTGATGAACACCTACGATTTCTCCGACAGGACAACCCAGGGCGATCAGAGAGTTGGGTTAGAAAAAAGCACATGTCTTCTTTCAACGAGTGGTTCAAGAACCGAATTGCCAACATGCCGAACTTGTCAAGTGAAACACTGCAGTGGTTGTCACAGGGTCCTGAATGGAGTGCTACCACCTGGCAAGGATATGACATAAATGGGTACACCTTTCACACGATCAAGCAAGACAACAAATGCACAGTTCAGAACAGTGGGTTACGCATTGAGGCCGCTAGCGACGGTGGTCGGCGTGATCAGTACTATGGCAGAGTTGAGCAAATATTGGAGCTGGATTACTTGAAGTTCAAAGTGCCATTGTTTCGTTGTCGATGGGTCGATCTTCGTAATGTAAAAGTTGATAATGAAGGTTTCACCATTGTCAATCTGGCTAACAACGCGTACAAGGATGAACCGTTCGTTCTCGCCAAACAAGTTGTTCAAGTATTCTACATAATTGACCCGTGTAACAAGAAACTGCATGTAGTTCGAGAAGGGAAAAGGAGAATAGTTGGATTGGACAACATTTCAGACGAAGATGATTACAACCAGCACGTGCACGGCATAGGTCAGGAAATACCTATAGAATTGGAGGAAGAAGAAGATGAGGTTCAACATGCACGCGTCGACCACGAGGAAGGATTATTTTTGTAATTTATGTCTATTTTGTCTAGTATATGTATGACTCTAAAATGTTTGCAATGATCATTAGTGCATTGCTTACGAAATAGTTCATGTAAGTCAAATGAAATATTAAGCACAATAACTACTATAAGTGAAATAAAATAATTAAGTAAAATAAAATAATGAGGTAAGCCATCGCAGCAAATCTAGAAAAAAAAATTGGGTTATATCTTCTGAGGAGAGGAGTGGACATAGTTGTTACCTACAGGTGTTTATGAGTCACCTGTGACGGCCGTTTAGTTGGAGCCCGTCACAGGTGTTGTCACCTGTGACGGCCGTTTAGTTGGAGCCCGTCACAGGTGTTTTCACCTGTGACGGCCGTTTAGTTGGAGCCCGTCACAGGTCTTGTCACCTGTGACGGCCGTTTAGTTGGAGCCCGTCACAGGTCTTGTCATCTGTGACGGCCGTTTAGTTGGAGTCCGTCACAGATATGGTCACCTGTGACGGCCATTTTAGTTAGAGCTCGTCACAGGTGTCGTAACCTTTGACGGTCATTTAACTTAGAGCCCGTCACAGGTGTGGTTGACTAGGGTAAGATTGCTGCCTTTTCTCGATCCAGATCCACTAGGGTAACATTGCTGTCATTTTACTTAGTACTCCACCGCTTCCGCCGCCGAACTCGTCCTCCATCGCCTTCGCCGCCGAACTCGACCTCCACCACCGCCGCCGCCGAACTCGTCCTCCACCACCGCCGCCGCCGCCGAACTCGACATCCACCGCCTTCGCCGCCGAACTCGACATCCACCGCCGCCGCCGCCGAACTCGTCCTCCATCGTCTTCGCCGCCAAACTCGACATCCACCGCCGCCGCCGCCGAACTCGACCTCCACCCCCTCGCCCTCCTCCACCGCCGTCGACCTCCTCCAGTGCCGGCCGACCCCCCCCCCACATCAGCTCGACGTCGGCGTCGGTCCAACGCCGCCGTGAGGGTATCCCCCTCCTCCTCGCCAAGCTACACCACCCTATTCCCCTTTGTTGCACACAGTGAGTTTTTTCTTCCCCTTTCATCCATTTTTTTCTAGGGTTCTTGTATATTTCGCTAAAATCTAGCGATTTGTTATGAGATATCTAGCCCTAAATATTATGTTTGTTACTTTTTTTCTTTAATAGATTTTATAGATGTGCTATTTGTAGTAATATTATAAATAAGTTTGAAATATGAAATATGTAGCTCATATTTATGCTGTAGTGCCATGAGATATAAATTTCCACAACTGGACCTCCTCCACTGATATTTTTTTAGAGGACCTCCACTGAGACCTGACAGTTAGAAACACAACATCTTGAGCTCTTGAGAAACAAACTTAGTAAGCTACAGTTTTCAGTAAACTCTGGTACATCGCTATATGATTATAAGGCACTAATTACATGAAAAGGACTCGCAAAAAACTGCACATAAACAAGATTTTGAGTAAAATGGCATTGGACCTAACTAATTATTATTATTCTGTAGAGTGTAGACATTGTTCTTGATATCCAAAAGGATGTAACTGCCCTAGAATATGATGCAGAACAGCAGATTCAGATATGTCTTCCCATAAAACTTGCCTTCTAGCAGGACATTTCATGATAATAAATTCCAACAAAATATAAACACGCCAGTTGGTTCCCTCTACGAACATTTGATGTTTAGCAGCACAGCATCTTGAGTTCTTGCTAATAAGCTTACTAAGTTTCAGTTTTCTCTATCTAATTTTTAGTGTATCAATATAAAACTACAAAGTAGTAGATGAACTGCATTATAGAATTACACTCTAAATAGAGCTAATAAGCCAAAGAATACATTTTCAAGGCACATACTCCGGGTTATATCTCATCCACAATTTTCATTTACCGAAATCTTGTCAACATAGATCTCTTCAAGTTCTGCGAGTATGATACATATTTTGATGATAAATTTATTTTTTTACATACTAGATAGATATTAAGAGAATGTATCTAGAAGAAAGACCAGTAAGACCTTTTTATAATTTTACGAAAGGGCAATTTGTTTAAATTAGTTGTAGCGGTAAATGTCTTTATGGATTTACTGTTAATCGCTAGAACTTAAATTAATTACATGATTAAAGTTTTTAAAGTAATAAACATTTTTTAGTTCGCATGATCTTTTTGTCATGTAGTTCGCATATATATTTCACATCCCTCATATATATAATAGTTCGAAGCGTATTCAAATTAGTGAAATTAGTGAAATGATAGGAAATTTGTAAGCGTATTCAAATTGTTTAGTCGATGACAACGCCCGGCGCATCCCCGTCCTCAACGACGCCTGCGAGGATACAGGTAGAAGCAGACCCAGCCATGGTTTCCTCAGGTCATCCGTCGACGATGGCAGCCGAACAACCCGAACCTCGTGGTAATTTATAGGATAACTTTTCAATACATGACAACAAAATTTGTACCTACCACCCCTTAGCAAATGCTCCTTCTGTCTTAGCTGCAGAAGTGCCTCAAGAACAACAACCGTCGCCTTCAGCCGGGACAAGTGCATCTAGGTCAAGTAGAAATCCCCGGACACAAAATAGATGGCCGACCACAGTGCAGGTTATAAGAGAGGTCGACGCAAGTGGTAGGCCCACGGCGCCGAGGACTGTCATAGGAAGATGGTCTAACTGCTGCGGGCTGGCAGCACGTGAGAATTTCGGCATCCTCCACAAAAATATCGGAATGGTCCCAGAAGCTGAGATGGAGCGAGCTTGGACGGCTATGGAGAAATGGTTCACATTTCCGGATGAAGCAAAGGAAAGGCTTAAGCGGAAGGCATTCCATAAGATGGGCAAAGCATGGAAGAATTGGAAGTGGAAACTCTTCACGGAGTATGTCATCCCACCCGGCAATCGTACTCCGTTCGTTGAGTACCCTCAAATAACGGAGACGGTGTGGGAGCAATTTTGCGAGATGAAGAAAAGCGAAGATTTTAGGCAGTCAAGCGAGGCACATCGCCTACTGCAAAAGCGGAATGAGCACCCGCATCGACTGGGCACGGCTGGGTACATCGGCAAGGAGCAAATATGGGCCCAAGAGGATGCAGCCGCTGCTGCAGCGAATGTCCCTGCCCCATTCGCTGACATCCCTGAACGAAGAGCTCGCAACTGGGCGAGGGCTAGGGGTAAGGTCAACCCTGACGGCTCCATCACATTTGACAATCAAAGTGACGCCAACGTCTATCAGGAGCTGGTGAGTTCGCTAATTAACCTCATTAATGTCCGTTCATATTAAGCAAAAGATTTGTAACAAGAATCCTGTTTTTTATAGTTAGGGTTGGTTGCCGAACAAGCTTCGCAGAGCGAGGTCGAGTCCGCGCCGAAGAGACGCGAAGATGACATCCTCACGAAGGCGCTCGGAACCAAAGAACATCCTGGCCGGACTCGGGGAATTGGCGTTGATGTGCCCTGGAAGCATGGCCTGCCCGAGTACAGCTCCCAATATAGGAAACGAAAAGTCTCCAAGGAAGAGAGGGATGCTCGTTTGAAGGCCGAGCTTAAGTTGGAGGTCATTCAAGAACTCCAAGCAGACATGGACGCCAGGGTCGAAGAAAGGGTTCAGAAGGTCCTCGCCGAGATGAATATACGTCGACCCGCAACACAAGTTGTCCAACCAACTCCTCCTGCACAGCACGAAGCGAGTCCGTCACAACACAAGAGTAGCTGTGCATCCACAGAAGTGCCGGCCCCTCATCTCCCTGTCACACCACTAGATGCGGTGGACAACATAGAGGTAATCGATTATATCCGATCCATATCTACTCAAATACCTTTACATGTTCCAATATTAAATTGATACTTTAAAAATGCAGGACGTAGAGCAGTGTGTCCTAGTGGTGAGGGTCCACCCAACTTTCGCGGCCGAAGTCGCTGAGGGCATGGCTTTCAATCCCTCGGACACAGAAAAGGTGCACGGCGTAAACCTACGTCAAGGGTATGCCAAGGTGTCCATAGATTCAGTCAAGGACAACTGGTCAGCCTTTCCGCTGCCTGTGCCCCCTAATGATGAAATCACGACTTTGGGCGATGCGTGCAAGACGTACATACAATGGCCCAAAGAAGACATAATTGTGAAGATGACTCCTCGCCCAAGTCGACCGACGGAGCGAACACCTTCAACGTCTAAGCTATCAATTGAGGCTCCCCGTGGACCGGCGTTGTCAGAACCCCATTCACCTGCCGCAGCCGATATGGATTTGACACACATAGCTCAGAACCTGCCTCCAATAAAGACCACAAGGAAGGCTGATAGCTCGCCACCCATTGTCAAGGGACAAAAACGTGAACGCGGGGGTGCTACAGGAAAAGGGAAGGTCGAGGAGTCGGCGCCGGTGAAAAAAAGGGGGAAGGCTGCAGCGTCGGCGCCGTTGACCAAAACGGGGAAGGTCGTGAAGGCCCCGGCACAATTTGAACTAGGCATGCCGTTGGTGGAGGACAATGTGTTGGCCGTGATGGGTATTGCTTGCCGAGAGCTACACAAACAGTACATGGAGCTAAGCAATGCCAAGCGGAAAATGAGGGAGTCATGCATAGTTGGACATCACGACCACCAGCCCTTCCTATCGTCGCCTGCCTATGTAACTATAGGCTTTGATGACCTCTTCGACCTATTCAGGATTCGGAAGTTAGACACAGGACTTCTGAAATGCTACTCCTTGTAAGTGCAAACCTTCCTCCTTGTGATATTAATGGACTATCGTCTAAATTAGTGCTAATACGTAATTGTTTTAAGGTTGTGTTGGATCGAGGGTCGTCGCCTTGGTAATCAAGTTGGGTTCCTTGATCCATCAATGGTCAATGAGGTCAATCTGCAAAATAACTTCAATGAATTGGTTGACTACGTGAACCGGTGCTTATGGGCCCACCAAGACAAGGAGTACATCATGTGCGCGCACAATCAAGAGTAAGAAGACAATAATCATTTCGTGTATATTGTTGTTGAAGCTAAGTTTCTTATTACTAATGCTACATAACCACCGCGTAGGCGACATTGGGTTCTCCTAGTCATTGTACCTAAATGGAGTAGGGTCTACTACCTTAACTCAAGTAAGGCAAAGGAGTATAATTTCACTGAAATCATCAAGGCCTTAAATATGGCTTGGGGACCATATGTGGAAAAGGGTGGTAGGTACAAGGAGGGCAAGGACCAACTTTATCATGACACCAATTTCGCATGCGCACAACAGATCGGGGACCAGTGCGGTTTCCACGTGTGCCACAATATGTCGACACTTCTAAGAGAGGTCAAAAATTTCGACCCTGAGGTTGTTGCTAATGGCAAATTCAAACATTTCAATACCAAATATTAATCTTATAAACGTGCTAACTTATGTATTATTGAACAGAAAGGTAGAGCTGGCTGGAAGGTTTCACCCATCAACCCTCCTGCTATCAGAGGCGAACTGTGCGCCTTCATTCTCGCCCAAATAATGAACAAGAAAGGACGTTTTCACGTGTAATAGACGATTGAACTGGGCTACTTGTGATGTCGTGAACAAAACAGTTATCCAATTTTCTGTGATATAAAAATAGTTGTTTCTATGGTTCTGTGGTACGGTATGCTATGTAATTTACTTTCACTGGATGGATATGGTCACCTGTGTATATTTTCTTAGAAAAGAGATTTAAAACTGATTTGGAACATTACCTCTTTACTACTCCCTCCATTTTCAAATTATTTGTCGTTTTTTATGACATGCGTATTTTGCGTTGCCCTGTTGTGTCGTTCATTTGGATGGACTTAAATGGCCAGTGATGAATAAGAACATATTATCTACACTTGTCCATTTTTAGGTTTTATTGTTGGTTGTCTTATGCATAAGAACAAACTATCTACACTTAACCTTTTTGTCGATGCTTAAGAACAGACTATCTACACTTGGTCTTATGCATAAGAACATATTATGTGCACTTGTTTTTTTGGGACACTTGCTTCTCCTTCTGTCTTAGCTGATTCCCTCTGTTTTTTTGTCCTTGATGCAAATGATACTAATTGATGCAGAACAGAACAGAACTGAGGCCATAGTGGATTTGAAATCTAATGCTTTTTGGGTGATTTTGAGGGAAATGGGATGCAAATGATGAATGAATTGATGAATGAATGGATGCTTAAGAACAGACGATCTACACTTGGTCTTATGTATAAGAACATATTATGTGCACTTGTTTTTTTGGGACACTTGCTTCTCCTTCTGTCTTAGCTGATTCCCTCTGTTTTTTTGTCCTTGATGCAAATGATACTAATTGATGCAGAATGCTTGAACAGAACAGAACTGAGGCCATAGTGGATCTGAAATCTAATGCTTTTTGGGTGATTTTGGGGGAAATGGGATGCAAATGATGAATGAATTGATGAATGAATTGATGAATTGATGAATGCATGTGATATTGGCGCTGGCTGGCATGTATCTGTGATCTTTCTGTTTTTCAGAGGGCATGGCTAGCAAATCCTGAGGCTAGCCAATAGTTAGTATTTATTTTTTTCGGGATTTAACACATCAGTGACGGGTCATAAAAAAAAGACGTCACAGGTAATCATCCTGTGACGGATTCGTAAACCGCGACCGTCAGAGCTGACTCTCCTGTGACGGGCCTTTACTTTCTTGCCCGTCACAGGTAGCCCAGCTGTGACGGATTCTAACTACCGGAGACTAATACCTCTGACGGCCTTTTGTTTATGTGTCCGTCAGAGATGAGATACCTGTGACGGGTTCTAACTGGTCCTAAGCTAGCGGGGACCAACACCTCTGACGGACGTCTATTTATTTTTCCGTCAGAGATGTTTGTCACCTCTGACGGCCGGCCACCCGTCAAAGGTGACAGGACTCACCAGTGACCACTGATCACTGACCAAGCCCAAATCCGTCAAAGGTGCGGGTTTGGGCCCGTCACAGGTGACCTTATCTAGTGTAATGCAACCACCATCAATTTCTAGGCATTCTGTCAAACTTTTGGAGAAAAGTACCAAACTATTCAGATTAGTGCATATCTCAATGTCACTCATAATTATGCCCCAAATAAATCTAGCCAGGTGGCAATACAGAAATAGATGTTGTATAGTCTGGCATTTCTTGTTAACAGACCTTTTCGCAAATTCTCTGGCACAAGAGAAGACTTATTTTGGATAATTAACAAAAATTAGCTAGTTTCATTTGTCCTGAAAAATGCCCTTGGTCATCGTTATTCCTCCCGATGAATGAATTTCATTTTTCTATTTCCATTATATCTGCCAGGTACCTCATTGTGTTTGATGATATTGACGAGAAGCAGTGGAACTGTATAAAATCAACCTTCCTGAGGAAACAAGAAGCAAAGCAATAGTGACAACCACTATTAAACCAGTAGCAAATGCATGCAGCCATGGTAACGGTTGTGTGTACAATATCAGAACTCTGAATGTGAACCATTCCCAGGATTTGCTGCAATCTGTCCTGAAGGAAGAATACTCTTCTGAGTTGGAGTGCATCTTGATTTCGATTCTATGGAAATGCGACGGTCTCCCGCTTGCTCTGGTTAGTGTGGGGAACTTTCTGCGGCGACGAGAAGGAATCAATGAATGTCACTGCAATCAAATCTGCTGCAGCCTAGGTCATCACATGGAGAAGGAGCACGCCTTTGCGAAACTGCGACAAGTTCTTATGCACAACTACAACACTCTGCCTGACCATCCTCTTAAGACCTGCTTACTGTACACGAGTGTGTTCTCCAATGGTCATCCCATCAGAAGGAGCAGTCTGATCAGGAGATGGTTCGCCGAAGGATATGTACAGTGCCAATATCCTCGCAGTTCACTGGAGGTTGCAGATGCAAACTTGGAGAAGCTAATGGACCAACATATCATCAAGTCAATGGATGCTACCAACAATAAGAGGGTGAAGAACTGCAGGGCTCACGGTATCATGCATGAATTCATGCTGCACAAGTCCAGGCGTGATAATTTCATCACATCGCTTCATGACCCAGATCGAAGCAAATTCCGCCACCTCTTCTTAACTCAGGGCCTGACAAATGAAAGCCGATCGCACATGGATTGTGGAACTGATCCAAAGGGCGAGCAACCTCGTGCCAGGTCTCTGACGATCTTTGGAAATGCAGGGGAATTTGCTTCGGATTATGCCAAGTTTGAATTGTTGAGGGTCCTGGATCTAGAAGAATGCAATGATCTGAAGGACGATCATGTCAAGGACATATACAAGCTGTTACATCTTAAATACATGAGCCTTGGGAGCACCATTACAAGTCTTCCGAGAAGAATTAATAAAGGGCTTCATTGCTTACAAACACTCGACCTGAGGAAGATGAGGATAAAACACACTGCCTGTGGAAGTCATTATGATGCCCTATCTAGCTCACCTGTTTGGAAAGATTAAGATTAGGGAACAAAGGGGCCTTTGGGTCCTTAAAACAAAAGATATACAGAAGATCGTGTCAGATAAAAGTAAATTGCAAACTCTAGCAGGTTTTGTTGTAGACAAGAACTCTATTTTTCCGCAACTGATGGTTCATATGAAGAAACTGAGAAAGGTCAAGATATGGTGTGAGGTCACGGCTGAACGTAGAAGTATCAGCTTAATTTTAGTGGCTATTCAGAAGTTTACTCAGGCTGACATGGACACTGCCGGTGCACGTTCTCTATCACTTCGTTTCAGAAAATTTCCTAACCGTCTCCTGCGTCGTCTGGAGAAGTCGTATGGTTATCTCAGCTCCTTGAAATTGCAGGGCGAGCTGAGCCAGTTTCCGCAGTTTGTCACATCGATGTGTGGTCTCACCGAGCTGTGCCTTTCATCAACAAATTTGAATAAGGAGGATCTATCACATATTTGCACATTGCACCACTTGCTTTATCTGAAACTGGTTGAATCTGACCTTGAGGGCTTTGTCATAAAAAATGGCGATTTCCCACGTCTGCGACGCTTATGCTTTGTTGTGCAAATTCCCAAACTCCCTACAATTGAAAAAGGAGCGTTGCCACATCTCCTGTCACTCCAATTGCTCTGCAAGGATCTAGTTGGTCTTTCAGAAATCAAGATTGAGTACCATGATTACCTTGAGGAAGTTGCTCTTGATTCTATGGTCAATATAAAAACAATAGAAATTTGGGAAAATGAAGCTAAGAAGTACCCAAATAGACCCAAGGTTCTGTTTCTCAAGAGGGTTGATCCAACCGACACTCAGTCTATGGTGAAATATGCTGCAACAGAAAGACCAACACCTGAGATAGGATCCCCTGTCATGATCCAAAAACGGAAATTTCATGCTATCCAATCATATAGTACGAGTCCATCGAAGCAAACAAAAGTTTCAGATGCTGCTCCAGTGTTAACTGAGGTGTCCAATTCTGGCAACGTTTTCTAGATTCTTCTTCAGGTAAGAATCTGAATCCTTGAGGCACGAACTGGTTATTTGGTGCTGTGGAGCGAAACCCATGTAGCAAATGTTAAAGTGAATTAAAGTTCCTATTACCACGAGCAAGAGGGGAAAAACATCGAAGGGGTGATGGGGATTCGAACACACAATTCATGGGGGAAGGAGAGGAGTTACTTGACAACTAGAGCATTTGACAAGATGCGCAAATCTTATGCGTCTGCCTGTAAAAAGTATATAGTTCCTATTACGTATCATGTTTCTGTATTATTCTAGGACTCTTTGCATATTTGTTTGATTGTTTTATTCAGTCATCTTCCATTTTCACAAATATCCAGATACTGCTTATATTCACCATTTCCATGTGAAACTTGAGGGATTGGACTGTAATGCCAAGTTGTCAACACTACTCTTTGCTGATTGAGAACAGATGTTCAAGTTCCTTTTGAGGACATTAATCCAATTTCTGATTTTTCTTTAAATTAAGGGAAGGTAGTTTCCTAGGACATATTCCTAGTTATTGTTTCAGTGTTCCTACTACTACATCTGTTCAATTTAGCACCTGTTCTTACGTGCATGGGGTGCATACCATGGAAAGATGCTGTGAAACAAACAGATTAACAGAGGGGCCGACTACGCAACCAACAAATCAGCCAAAAACAAAATTGAAGACCAAACCTTCGGTGAACTGATGTTGACAACATCCACTCAACCGCTCGCAGGTGGAATGGAAGGCACTGGCAGATCAGATCCGGTGGAGCCTCGCCCTCACCTCCTTAGGGCCCAGGCTACGGTCGCCGCTTGCCGTCGCAGGTGGCGCGGCGCCCTCGGGCGCGGACGGCGTTGGCCGATCGCAGGTGAGGAGTAGGTTACCGCGACGAGGGGAGGAAGCCCGCCGCACCTGATCTGCGGCTTTCGGCTGCGGCCCGCGAGAGGGCCTGCCGGGGCGCGCGTGTCAACGCCGGGGAACGGGAATATCGGCGTGGTGTGTGGCCGGCGACGTGACGGCCGGGGTTTGCCCGTTTGGCGGTGGCGGAGCTAGGAGAGAGATGGGTGGGCCCGGTGGGGTTTGACCGACCGGAGTCCTTACCTTGGGTTTTTTTTTAAAGAACTCATGCACTTTATCGAGGTTAGATCAAAAGCAAATGATATGAGTGATTATAACATCTCCCAAAGGGAGTTTTGATCATTTTTTTTAGAGGTATCCACATGCATCCAAAGTAGTAGGCCAACAGCTGCAGCAGTAGACAGATACACGATATTGGTGCAAATAATGACTCCACGGTCCTCCTCGTCGAGGGCCCGACGGCGCCTGTGGTCAGGTCGGGGCAGAGAACGTCGTGGAGGAAGGGGAGGGGAGCGGCCGCTACGGACGAGTGTGGAGTAGGCGTCGCGGCACTCAACGGAGGCTGGAAGGTGGCCATCCGTGCCGAGCAGCCGGAGGCCGGAAGCGCCGAATCCACTCACGTGATTCCTCAAACGAGGGTCTTTGTTGCTGATCCTCCGGCCACATCTGTCGCGGAATCTCCTCCTGCTCCTAGAACTCATCCTCCTAGGAAGATTCGACCGAAGCTGGAGACCGGTGGCCGGCGCGCGAGCCCGATGTTGAGCTGGATGAGGCGATGGCGATTCGGATCTGACGCGCCGAGGACTCCACCTCGTGAGGGCTTCACGCGGAGCCGACCTGCTCGTCCTCATGCACGTCGGGCTGCCGTCGCACGGTGCCCGCCGTCGCCTCGTCTTTGCCGCTGCCTCATCGAGGGCTCAATGTGGAGGCGGAGAAGTCGTTCGGAATCAGGCCATCACCGCCGCCCACAACGACCACTAAATTTGGACAGGAGGCTACACGATCACAATTTGGCTTCGCCCATTAGTTGAGCGTGGTTCACAGCAGCAACGGCCTGCTTTGGCAAATAAATTGGTGGGTCGGCCTAGTTGACGTCATTTTAAGTCCATCACAGTATGCAAGTACTCATTTTTTAGACATTTCTTTCATGTGTCCGATGCAAGTATTTGTGACAGCAGGTAGGGAATTAATTATAATGATTTATTTTTCCATTCAGCAGATCAGCGCTGGAGCAGCCCTAGATACATAAAATGATAAAAAGGAGATCGTTTCAATGGATGATGATCTGAAACGGGCGGCAAAACTCGATCAACGTGGGCACCGCGGCGAGGCGGCGTTGAAGATGAGGCTGACCGGCGCGCTGGCGGCGTACGTGAACACCACCGGCGAGCCCTTGACAATCTGCAGGCCGTCGTTGACGAGGCAGTGTCCGTCCTTGGTGGCCAAGTGGATCTTGCCTCTGTCGACGCCGGCCGGCACGCCGTCGAGGCAGGACAGCACGACGTCCCCCTCCGGGCACGAGCACTCGTTGCCGATCGTCACCTGGAACTCCGGCAGGCCGCCGACCACCCGCCCGGTCTTCTCTGTCGTGATGGTGATGTCCGACGGGTCGCACGGCTCCGGGTCCTCGCCGGCGACGACGAGGACGGCGCCTCCGTGGATGTGGCAGAGAAGCGCCGCGGCGGCGGCGAGGAGAAGGGTGGTGGCCTTGGTCTTCATGGTCGTGATGGCGTTATCTAAGCTTGACGCGGTTGGGGTTTGGTTCACTCTCTGTGGTGTGAGGAAAATTAGTGTAGATAGTGTTACTATATATAGGGATCATCAGTTTGTATAGTATATCAATACGTATGGGACTAAGAGCAACATATCAGATTACCCCAAATTAGCGATTTGCATGTGTCACTTCGTGATTACGAAAATGGATATATCTCTTTTCAAAAAAAAGAAAAGAAAATGGATATATATCTTCCATTCCTCCTACGCGTTTTTTTTCTCTCAAAAATGCATTGCAAATGGTATACCAGAAATCACTTGATTTTGATATTTTCCCCTTCATGTATGACTGTATGAGTGGAGGATGGAGGATATTACGAAGATGGATTCTAATCCCTAGAGAGAGGGATAATTTGTACTATGTGAATAGTACTATAAATACTGTTAATAATATGCTGAAATTATATTTGATCTTTTCCACAAAATTAGAATATCATTATATAATCCGTACGTATAGCTGGCAGAAGCTAACTTTCACCATAATAATTGTTCACGTTATTAAAATAACAGTCATTATATACAAAGTTTTCATAATATTATACTTGTGCAACTATTTTTTTGTTTATGAAAGAAAATAAGTGATCGAGCTTACATCTTACTGCTCTTTTAGTTGATATTTTACTGACTTTATTAAAATGCCTAAAACATCGTTTTTTGTGATTGGAGGGAATGAATGAGTAAGCTTTACTTTTTAGTAAAAAAGAACATGAAATGAGTAAGATTTCAGTCTGCATGCAAAAATCTGTTAAGTGGCAGGAGAGCAATGCCACGTGGGCCGACCAAGGAATAATGCTATCACCTTAATTCGTTCTATCCTTCACAAAGATTTTCTGGAAGATGGTCATTTTAGACCGTGATATGATCGATCCGTTTCTTAATTAGCTCACATATGTACTTCCCTCCGTCCCTAAATGTGTGGAACGTTATCTAATAACTGCATCAGTTTCACGCATGCAGTATAACGTTATTAAATAAACCTATTTTAGATAAACAGAATCCATTTAACTATTTTAATGTTGTTAACTGCAGCCGAATTAGTTGATATCACTACTACAAAAACCCTCATAGGGATCGACCTTATAGGTGCCGGTTCATTTAAAACCGACACCTATGAGCTTTTTTTATCTTTTCACGATAAAAAAAATATAAAACCGGTACCTTTAAGCAATATAGGTGTCGGTTCTAAAGAAAAACCGGCACATATACTATAGGTGTCGGTTTTTTTAATAGAACCGGCACCTATATTTATATTATAGGTGTCCGTTCTATTAAAAAACCGGCACCTATAGTATAGGTACCGGTTTTTTAATAGAACCGACACCTATAATATAAATATAGGTGCCGGTTCTATAAAAAAACCGACACCTATTAGAAAAACCGGGCCGATCGGCTCCTCTCCTTATCCGCGTCGATATCCGCGTCGATCGGCTCCACAGCGTTGATCTTATCCTCTCGATCTGGCGTCGATCGGCCTCTCCTCTCTCTCTCTCGCCCCTCCTCTCCCTTTGCCTCTAGATCTGGCGCGGAGGAGCGGCGGCGGCTGACGGATCGGAGGACGCGCGCGGCGGCCGGCCCGTCTGGGCGTGGAGCCGGGCGAGGTGGTGGCGGCGACGATGGTGGCGTGGAGGCGGCAGAGCCAGCCCCCTCTTCCTCCCGACGGCCTTGGACGGTGAGGAGGAGCACGGCGCGGCGTGGCGAAGGAGGAGGCGGAGGAGGAGGCGGCGGCGCACGGAGGCAGAGGACGAGGCGGCGGCGGCGGAGGCGGAGGCTCGCCGGCCAGCCCCCTCTCTCTCTCGGTCGTCTCTCTTCAGATCTGGAGAGTCCAGCGGCGGAGGAGGCGCCGGAGGAGGCGGTGGAGGCGGCGGACCTAGTGGCGGCGGCGGCGGTGGAGATGGCCGGCGCAGAGGCGGACCTGGTGGCGGCGGCGGCGGTGGAGATGGCCGGCGCAGAGGCAGACCTGGTGGCGGCGAACCGGGCGAGGTGGCGGCCGGCCAACGGTGAGAATTCGAGATTTTTTTTCTTTTTTTTGATTTGTTCAAAACAATAGGTGCTGGTTCTAGATCCGGCACCTATGCCCGGGAGGCATAGGTGCCGACCAATTGGTGCCGGGACCAAAACCGGCACCTATAGGGCCTTTGGAACCGGCACCAATAAGCATTTTTGTAGTAGTGTATAGCCTCTGTTTTATATTATAAGTTGTTTTAATTTTTTTTATGTTTGATCAAATTTATAGTAAACTATAATAATATTTTTTAAATAAACAAAAAATATCAAAATATGTTAACTGTACATACTCAATATTATCTTTACCTTAAAATACATGGGATTTTTTCAATATAGTTATTTTGGGACGGAATTAGTATATGTTATTGAAATAGAAGGAGAATGATAGAGTCACCAAGTCGTGTCAAATCACAGTGTCTTATAAGCTTGCCAAAAAAGCATGCAATTGATTTACGCTTATGGAAGTATCTGGTTTTCTCAACGTACTTTTTACAATAAAATTTTCAATACGGCTTTGCAATATTTTTTGCGACAGATTTTGTATATTTCATGCGACAGTTTTTGTGGAGGAAACCTTTTGATTTTTAGACCCTTAAGATCTGTTCAAGATTTGTGCAAGCATTCAACGGAAAAATAACAGAAAATTCGTAGCGTGAGATTCGAATGCTGAAACTCAAGGGTACCATCTATCACTGCTAGCAATAGGCGCGTGCGGTAGTTAGCTGCGTATATAAAATTTCTTAAATATATAACTACAATGTAATTACAACTAGTTACATTACAGTTGCATCACACTTACAACGTAGTTACATTCTAGTTACAATATAGTTACATATTTGTTAGGGTTAATTGGATCCATGCCATTGCAACTTTAGTTATTTAGAAATCTGCCATTACAATTCACGAAACCGGCTAGGTGCCATCGGAATTTCTCCGAAATTGGAATCGTGCCATTATGTACGTCTGAATCGCCGTCCATGCCATTTTTCTTCTCATGTATTTTCGTATGGATGCTTGTGCCCCTGGCGGAGATGATACAAGGCATCCCAGACCCGGTCCGGCTCAACCATCTCCTTCCCCCATTCCCCATCCTCTGCAAACCCTAGCTCGTCGACAAGGAAATCGACGGCGATCGGTACCGCGCCACCGCCGACAACGGCTGGGGCTAGGGATACGGCGACAGCGACGATGAATAACTTCTCCCGGCGCGGCAGACGGTTCAAGGCGGCGACGAGGCTGGACGTGGCGGAGGCGATGGAGGTGAGCTTTAGCGGTGGCGATGGTCGCTCTGCAACTTCGAGCAGGTGTAGCGTCGAGTCAGCGGCTCCTTCAACCCCAGAGCTGAAATATGCTTGTGGGCATGCCGCTGTGGTGCATACAGCCAACACACCAAGGAATCCAGGGCGGTGGTGGCTGTAGTGTCGTGGGCAGGTAAGAATCCATTTCTAGTTCTGCATATGTGTGTATGATTTTCTTTGGGAATCCAATCTGGTTCCTTCTTGTAGGGTTGTAGATGTTCGTTGTGGATATGGGAAGATCTCCTCAACGAATATGTAGAGGAGATGGTTGCCTACTGTCACGCCAGTGAGTACGACTATCTTAGAGAGACATGTGACAGTTTGCGTCAGCTTGTAGTAGATCAAAGGCATCATATATCTCAGTTGTCAGCCCTCAATGATGCAAAAGAGTTGCAGTTGCAAGCCAATTCCGATTCGTTGAATCAGTCGAAGACAGAGTGTGCAGACTTAAAGAAGAAACTGGAGTCTGAGAAGGCTAGAACTTGTATAATTTTGTACATGATGATCTTGTTCTGTGTGTTGTTTGTTGCTGTAATGTTAAGGCTGGTTTGAACGATGTTTTGTATGATGTAAGTGTTGTTATGTGCTTAGGTGTGTGAAATATGTGAAATGATGTGTGAATGCAAGGGCTATATTGTGCAATCAATTGGTGTGTGCAACTAATATGTTGTGCATTCTCTGTGAATTTGCCACAATAGGGCAACATGAATGCTGATAAAGTATTGTTGATGCAGTTCATGTTTTGCAATGTTAACATGTTGGTCACATAAGTGACATGCGCTTGTTCACATAACTGACATGAGCTTGTTCACATAACTGACATAAACTCCAAATGGCCATCTACATGTAGCAAAATATACAGGTCTGGAGCCCATTTCCATAGCCAGCATCTAACAAGTCCAAATGGCCATCTACAAGTAGCAAAATATACAAATTTGGGTTTTGACATCACGGACCAACCCAATTTGATAACTTTCTAACTACTCTAGAAAGTGGAGCACTAGAGGCAACAAGATTCTTCCTCTTCTGGGGAGTTTTCTCCTTCTTGGGAGTTTTTTTCTTCTTGGGAGTTTTTTTCTTCTTGACTGGTGCAGATGAGCTTGCTTCAGCTTCAGTTGTAGCTCCAGGCACTTGTCTCTTCCTGCATACAGATAGTAACATTAGGGCAGTTGTGTAAGTCAATTTGTGAAGTAAACAGAAAGAAATCCAAATTACCTTTTTTTGGTTGTTGGCTGGCTATTTTGCTCATCTTGATCGACTGGCTCAACAAGTTTACATGTCTTCTCAAAGTGACCAAAACCCTTACATCTCTTGCATGTTACTCTCTTCCTACCAAGTTCTAGACAACCTCTTATTCTTTGCACTCTAGGTCTTCCAGCACCTCTCTTCTGCCTAGGTGAGTATACCTTGAAACCAAGATCTACATGTGGCCACTGAGACCTATCAGTCATTGGTGCCACTCTGCCTGCATAAGCTGCCCTGAAGGTCTTAACACTATAGTAGGGACTGACAAAATCTTGGATTCGTCCTCTACTAGTGCAAATCCAGGCCAATGCATGTTTGCATGGCTTTCCTGTAACTTGCCATACCCTACATGAGTAGTTCTGGTTCTGTAAATCAATTGTGTGCCTTTTAGTGTTATTGTCAGACTCAACAAGTGTTACTTCTGCAAAACCATCATCACTTCTAACAACCTTCACCACCCTGAGACTTGCAGTTGTATCATTCAATTCTTTCATTACATTTGGCAGGATGCCATCCACAAGCTTTCTACCAACATCTCTCCTCAAGGCCATCTTCTCCATGATCATCTCCCTTATCCCATCCACAAGTTCATGCAACAGCAGACATTTAAGCCTCTTGATCTGGTTATTGAAACTTTCAGAAACATTATTTGTGAGGTAGTCACACTTGCTATACTCAGATTAGCCACATCTGTACCAAATCCTTGAGTGATGCTTCTCAAGATACTCTATTGCATCAGACCTCACTTGATGTTTTTGCTGCATGTGCCACCTAAAACCATCTTCAGTGTAACTTCTTGCAGCTGGATACAGATGATCAGTGAAGGCAGGACCTTGAAACTTCTTCATGAAGTTAGCATAGAGATGCCTCATGCATTCTCTGTGCTCAACTTTGTCAAATGTAGCATCAACAGCTTTCTCCAAACCCTTGCATGCATCTGTTGATATAACTAGGCTCTCCGGATTACCTATGGCCTTATTGAGGTGTCTCATGAACCATAACCAATTGTCATCAGTTTCAGAGTCAAAAATTGCATAGGCTACATAAAACAGCCAATAATGTCCATCTACACCAGTGGCTGCAGCTAGTTGACCAGTATATTTACCTGTCAATCTTGTTGAATCAACACCAAGATGAGGAAGCCATCTATGTAAGGCTTCAGAGCAACAAACATCCTCTTGAAGCCATCTATGCAAGGTTTCAGAGCAACAAACATCCTCTTGAAGCACATTTTCTTCCCTATCTTTTGTACATCAATCTCTACAATAGACCCCACGGACTTCATCTCCATCTCAGCTTTTCAATTAAAAAGAAATTGGAAGCTCTCTTCATATTTACCATGTATCTGCTGTAATGCACACTTCAACCCAGACCATGCCTTGGAATACTTCAACTTGATCTGAAAATTTTCTGCAAGCTTTTGCCTTGCATCAGCAGCCCCCTTTTGTGGATTTTTCTTGACCCAGTCGCCAATCCTGTCTGCAATCCAACCCTGAGTTGTCATCTTGCCTTCATGCAATTTAGTAGATGCACATGTGTGCTCAAAGGGAAGTTTTTTGATCTCCAGGAAACATGTGTAGTTAACAAAATTGCATGACACAAACATAATCAAAATGGTTAATCAAAATATATTGATGAAGCAAACCATAGGGACTGGAAACATAGCACCTATATGACTTTGGTCCTAGGTAGCCCGGAAGCATGAATACATCAAGGGCACCCTTCAGCAGCACAGTGAGCTAGAAAACATGTTGGATCTGTCGTCAAACCAGCAAACACAAAACCTTTTTTAATTGCATAGTGCCTTACTATTTTTCTGAAAGCAACTATATCTGGAAATAATGCATCTTTCTCTATTTTGGGATTCTCAGGATCATGTATGACAGTAAAGACCTGTGGATCTTCATCAGTAACCTGTTCCTCAGGAGCTCTCACCCCTGCAACAAGCGGCTGAGAAGACTGACCAGTGCCAGTGTTTCCATTAGGTTGGGCAGGCTGTGGAGGCTTTTCACTTGATGAGGAAGCATACAAATGCTCATCATCGACACCCACATATTCTTCCTCATTGTCAAATATGTCTAGTTCTCTAACAGGTGCTTCCTCTATTGCAGGCTTTTCAACACCTCCAACATTGGGAGCGGGCTGTTCAGAACCAATGATGGGAGCAAAGTTGTCAGGAGGCACAACCAAGATGGGTTCTACTTTGTTGTCGACAACAGAGGTGGATATAGCCTCAAATGTACCAAATTTTTTATTGTCAAGCACTGCAACAATAAGATTAAATTGGCTCTCTGTTTTGTACATTTTGAATAGGTCAGGTAGCTGACTGTCGTCTACAAGTCTAACATCCTCACCAATCGTCTTGTGAAAAAACTAGATCGAAGGAGATTCATTTGTTCCCCACGTGAACTCAACACTTAAACTATTCATCAGAAATTCCATGGAAAAGCTATCTGAATCCACAACCTAATGCCAAGTAGCTCCTTTCGTGTAAGATTTTCTACCATCTGCATCTATCGTGACATAAGCGCCAACCTTAACCTCTACTGAATACCAATGCCTACCAAGAAATGAGGGAACATCAACTGAAAATTTACATGCAAATGGGATGAAATATATCAAATGCGCTTCTACTTCAGCTATCTAAGGAGTATATTAGAGTTCGAAGTGAGGTACTCACAGTATTGATGAAATAGGCGGAATCAAGCCTCCTAGATCCATCCCCTCCATCGACAAGTTCACGGCGCACAATGATGTCGCAGGGAAGCTTGGGATCTTTAGGGGAGCTTCTACATCTTGGGTTATCGTCGCTGCCGCCGTATCCCTAGCCCCAGCCATCGGCTGCGGCGGCGTGGTATCGATCGCCGTCGATTTCCTCGTCGATGAGCTAGGGTTTGCAGAGGATGGGGAATGGGGAACGGAGATGGTTGAGCCGGACCGAGTCCAGGATGCCTTGTATCATCTCCGCCAGGGTGTTGACGCCGAATCCGTACCGCCGATGAGGATCCGGCGTGCGGACACACGAAGGCCTGGGAGATCTGCTTAGCTCCAGTGCAGGTCCTAAAATTGATGAAGCGCAGGCGTGCCAGTCAGTTCGATCCTGCTACTGACAAGATATGCAAAACAACAAAACATATAACGTATCGGCCTATCGGCCGATAGCAAAAACAGCCTATCGGCCAATGGGCCGATAGGGCAGAAACAGCCGATCGGCCGATGAGCCGATGGCGCGATTCCAGCCAATGCCGATGCCAGCCGATACAGTTAGAGTTTTGATCCATCGGCTGCACACTAAGCAAACATCTGTATAGACGCAATCGGCCGACAATAACATGATGATATAGCAATATAATATAGCATAATCCAATCATATGATAAAACAAATATTGATCTGAAGATTAAAGCACACATCGGCCGGAGGTTGTTAACGATGAAATTTGGTAATCATGCATTGGACTCAGAGTTAAAGCCGAAGCCGATTGGAGGAGATAAGCGATTACAGAAACAGAGTATGAATCGGCTGCAAGCCAAATCGGCTACGGTGTGCATCGGCTGAAACAGAATCGGACAAGGATAGCCGATATAGCCGATTCCGATGAGGAGATGGCAGGATCATTGTCGGGTTCGGTTGGTGTGCTTCATGAGGATTGCCACGTACGGATTGAGTCCGAAGAAGGCAATTATATCTATTAATTAGGATATTTGTTAGTTTCCTTTTATCTTTGGGAAAGTGTGTTTAGTGTCCTTTAAGGACTTTATGTTTTTCTTTTATCTTTAGGAAAGTTTCTTTCTTGTCCTACAAGGACTAGTATCTCCCCATGGGTATAAATATGTACGCCCGGGGTTATTGTAATCTATCAACTCTCGATCAATACAATTCGGCGCATCGCCACCTTTTACTCTGTTACGGTTTATTTATCAACCGGCGGAATTTGGCACCTGACACGGGGCTGCATCGGCTGTCGATCTCCGGCGAAGAGGTAAGTCCAATGTTCCGTCGGTTCAGGCAATTGTATCATCTACGTCGGCGTCGTTCAGGGCTGCATCAGTACATTCAACCTCTTAGATTGCTCTGGTTTGGATAATATATTTGCCTGGCTATTTATCATATGTCTTCTGTTAATCTAGTATTAGCATCTCGATTTAGCTTTATCGGCTGCTTCTCGTTTTAGGGTTTCTGCTGGTATCGACTAAATCGTCTTGCTAGATTAGATTAGCTTAGGCATCTACCACCCTGAAAATCAGTCAAGGGCTTGATCATCTAGATACCGTGTTTCTTTACATACTTAGTGCTGCATCAGTTGAGTTTGACCTACTAAGTCGTGCTTAGAACCATGAATCTCTAGCCTGCTTTTTGATTGCCGATAATGGTTTCATCGGGGTTTCAGCCGATGAGTTATCTGGACGTTGCATCGGCTTATAAGGATTGCATATAAGTTGAATTTAGCCGATGACAACAAAGGTTTCACTGTTTAATCTAATCTTGTGGATTTTATGGCATTGGATCTATGTTAGATTCACTTCATCGGCTTTGCTATGAATATATATAATCTCTCTCTTGAGGTGTTTTTAGACATAAGTGATTTATACTGTCTCGGCGCCCTGTCCGATCTATCCCAATCACTTGGTTTAAATATATTTTGAGATTTAGATTATGTATCATTGATATCTACAGCCGATCGAGTATGTCTAACTTTCGTTTCACTTTATCAAGTCATTGCCGATCTAATGCATATTATCATCAGCCGATTGTCTCTTTGTCAAGTGTCAGAATCTACATTGAACACATAGCCGATAGCTCAAAACCCTATCGCTATCGGCTGTTATCAGTTTATCAGGATCGGCTGGAATTACTACATCGGCTATGTTGGCCGATCGGTTCTTTGATCTGTCGTTTGTATATCTTGTCAGTTGCAGGATTAAACTGACTGGCACGCCTGCATCTCACCAAGATTTGGACCTGCACTGGAGCTAAGCAGATCTCCCAGGCCAGTGTGTGTTTTTTGCATCAACAGAGGTCCGATGGCCTAAACTCTCAATAAGCAGATAAACAATAAATACTCTGTTGTCATCGGCCAGATCCAATCTATATGTAAAACTCTTAGGCCGATGCAACATCCAGATAACTCATCGGCTGAAACCTCGATGAAACCCTTATTGGCAGCCAACAAGCAGGCTAGAGATTACGGTTCTAATCATGATTTAGAGGCACTAAGTATGAAAAGAAACACAAGATCTAGACAATCAAGCTCTCGATTGATTTTCGGGGTGGTAGATACCTTAGCCAATCTAATCTAGCGAGGCGATTTAGTCGATACCGGCGTCAACCCTAAAACGAATCTCGACCGATACGATGAAATCGAGGCGCCAAACCAGATTGACTAAGATATATGATAATAGGTGCTTACGTTGACGAGATCAGAACGCAGAAGCCCTAGCCCCGACAGCGCAGGCAACCATAACGAGACTTACCCCTCGTGGAAAGGGCATGAACTCGTCGAAGAAGACGAAAAGTAAAGGGTGGCGATGCGCCGAAGTTATATTGATCGTGAGATCATTTTACATGAACCTTGTGCTTACATATTTATACCTATAAACTAACAAAGATCCTAACAGATTAGAACTCAAACTTTCCTAAAGATAAAAGGAAAAAGATAAAGTTCTTGCCGGACACTAACACATTTTCCTAAAGATAAAACAGAAAGCTAACAAACTCTTCCTAATTAAGAGATACAAGCCGCATCTTCCTCAAACTCGGTCTTCTCTGGATAAGATCTTCCCGAATCTAACAAGAATCCGACTGCTGTTGGTGATCGGTTTAAGGAAACCCCCATCGGCCGATGTAGAACTCTAGACCGACACCAACCTTGAGCCGATATGGATCCTGGGCCGATGAGGACTTCGGGGCTTACCAAATTCTGGTGTTAACACAGGGGCACAAGCGTTCATACGAAAATACGTGAGAAGACAAACGGCATGGACAGCGATTCAGACGTACATAATGGCACGGTTCCAATTTTGGAGAAATTCCGATAGCACCTAGCTGGTTTCATGAATTGTAATGGCAGATTTTCAAATAACTAAAGTTGCAATGGCATGGATCCAATTAACCCTATTTGTTACAACGTAGTTACACTATAATTACAATGTAGCTACATTTAAAAGTTTTTCACCCAAAAAAACTTGCGATAGATTTTTAGATACTTGCTTTTCAAAATCTTGTACACTCTCCATCTCAAAATATAAAAGATTTTGGTTAGATGGAACACATTCTAGTGTTCAAATTCATGGTGCTGTGTCCCAACCAACCAAAATCCTAAATCTCTTATATTTTGGGACGGGGTAGGGTTTTCGCATGGTACCGTACCGTACGGTTCTGAGATTGTTCGATTCCATTTCACCAACGATTTCGATTTGTACACTCTTATCTATACGAATCGAAGAATACAAATCTTTCATCCTCGTTTTCTCGACGAGGGAGGCAGTTCAGATGGATTCCGATTTCGAAGCGCTGCGACGCCGCCGCCACGCCGTTTCCGGCGGCCAGGCGGCCCTCGCCGAGCGGCTCGCCGCTGTCCATCCACGCGCCGGCGGCACTCTGGACGAGCTCCTCGGCGTGCTCGGCTCCCCGCCGCTCGACGACCTCGCGGCGTTCGCGTCCTACATATAGCGACCACCGCGCTGGCCGACAGGTTGGCCTCGGGCGGGCCGCGCGTCGCGTTCGCGTCCGGCGTGTGGTGCGACGCCGCGCTCCCGCTCAAGCACGCCTACCGCGACGCCGTCGTCGGCAGGCACAAGGCCGAGGCCACCACCGTCGACTTCAAGAACAAGGTTATTATCTACCGTTTCTAATCTGCACGATGAATGATATGCCAATTCATGGCGATACATGTCAAAATTTTGAACGACGATTTGCTATTCGAATCGAAGTTTGTGACACTGTTCTTGATTTGGTTGGTTTCTTCAAGGCCGGGAAAGCGAGGAAGCAGATCAACGAGTGGACGCGGCAGGTGACGAGGGGCCTCATCGACTCCGTCTTGCCACCGGGATCCGTCGGCCCGACGACCGCCGTCGTGCTCGGCAACTCCATCTACTTCAAGGGCAACTGGGAGAGCCCCTTCATGGTGAAGAACACGAAAAAGAAGCCGTTCTACCGCCTCGACGCCAGCGTCGTCGTCGACGACGTGCCCTACATGTCGTCGAGCAACTCCTACCAGCACGTCGCCGTGCACGACGGGTTTAAGTGCTCAAGCTCCACTCCAGCGCGCCGAAACTCCGTAACAAGCGCAAGCGCCGTGGCGGCGGCCATGTCAACTCCGGCCGCAGCGGCAGCGACGACGAAGACCTCACGCAGTACGCCATGGTCGTCTTCCTCCCCGACGCGCGCGACGGGCTGCGTGGCCTCGTGGAGAAGATGGTCGGCCGGGGTTCGTGCACGAGCACATGCCGTCCGAATCGGTGCGGGTCGGCGACTTCAGGTTCAGGGTGCCCAAGTTCAAGGTGTCCTTCGCCGACAGCGTCGTCGTCATCCTCGAGCAGCTGGGGCTCCGGTTGCCGTTCTCCCCGGAGCTCGCCGACCTGTCCGTCATGGTGTGGAGGACGACGGCTCCGGCTTGCCGCTGTTTGTGAGCCCAAGTCCTCCACAAGGCGGTGATCGAGGTGAACGAGGAAGGAAGTAAAGCTGCAGCTGTCACCATGGCGATGGGGCGAATTGGATGTTCAGGGATGAAGCGACCGCCGCCTCCGCCGCCGGTGGACTTCGTCGCCGACCATCCGTTCGCGTACTTCATAGTGGAGCAGGTGTCACGTGCGAATGTGCGATCGTCTTTGCCGGACACGTCGTTGACCCAACAATGGGATAAAAAATGTCCCCAATTAAGTGAATTTTGTCAATTTTAAATCATGCTCTAAGGTATATATATATATATGACATCCTTCTATTTCCATTGACCGTGTGAGTTAATTTTTTTTCCAATTTTAAGTCAAATTTGAATCGGCTGGAGGCTCTTATGCGAGCGACTCTGCACTTGTTTGGCCGCGGTCGGTAGCATTGTCGATACAAAATGGTACTAGACGGCATACGCAACTGACTATCAAACGTTTCTGCAAGATAATCCAAGGGGTAAACCATCTTTGGGAGCGATCGCTCAAGTGAAGAGAAAGCAAGACAAGGGGAGATGGATTATAATCGCTCGGGGTGGATGTCCACCCATTTATTGCATATCAACTAAATAATTATGAAAAAAATTCAAAAAAAATTAATAAGATAGATTTATATGAAATATATCACTCCACAAATATGTAAGTTTCAATTTGACTTTTACAAGTTGTAACAAAAATAACAAATTTAACTATGAATATATGTATACTAATTAGAGTTAAATTTGTTATTTTTGTCACAACTTGTAAAAGTTGAATTTAAACTCGCATGTTGGTGGAGTAACATATTACATATCTATCTATCTTGTTAATTTTTTTGAATTTTCTTCATAATTATTTAGTTGTCATATAACATATGGGTGGATGTCCAAGTGATTAAAATTGTTTCCCAAGACAATGGTGTTACGCTGCTGACATAGTTGTGTAGCCGTGTAGGTTAGAGAGTGAGCCGAGAGAGATTTTCAGGAGAAAGTCAGGAATATTGGCTTCGGCTCGGAGCTTCCTTGATGTGTCTTTTCAATTGGGTAAGATATATATATACTTCTTTACTTTTTTGAATTTGTACTTTCCGACGATGGCATCACAGTAGGCGGGTTTGAGCAGCCGCGTGGCGTCGCACCACACGCCAGACTCGAACTCGGCCCATGGCCCGCCCTACACCGACCTGTCAGCCAGCACGGACGTCGACATGTAGGATGCGAACGCCGCAAGGTTGTCGAGCAGCGGCACACCGAGCACGCCAAGGAGCTCGGCCAGGGTGCGGCCGCCCATGCCGGCGGTGAGGAGGGAGAGCGCCGCGTGGATGGACAGCGGCGAGAAGACCAGGTTGCGGTCAAGGTTCGCGGCAGTGAGCCACTTGGCGAGGCAGACGGCGAGTGCCGCCTGCACTATATGATGGACCACTTTTACCAACAGACATCAATTGGGAAAGGTTCGTCTTGTACTACATACAATGTTGTATAGGCAAATGTATATAGTATAGCCATCAGAACATCAGTCGGCAATTCTACGTTTCCATGACTCTTGTTTTGTTGTCAATTCTTAGCGACAGACTAGTTGTCGCTGATTTTTTAACCAACACGTAAAGTGCCGGTGAAGGAGTACACGTGGCGAGAAAGGACGTGTGCCGAGTGAACAAAGGCAAAAACACAAAAAAAAAGGAATAACGCGGCCAGCCATATCCGCATCTTGCCCTCCAAATCCACACAATGGTCTAGAAACGGCATGGTGGTGTCACCAAGAGTGGAGCTAGAACGAAAGAGAGGAGGGTGTCACTCGCTCACTTTACTATGTTTTGGACCAAGTTTAAACTGATACAGGTGTCTAAGTTTGTATTGAAGGGGTGCATATATGATGAAAATAGATAAATCATAGCTAATTTTTTTGACCGGGTTCATGGCACCCCCTCTTACACTGTAGCTCCACCCTTGGGCGTCACAACGCTTCATAATCGAAATCCATATGAACTATCTCTCTCGTCGAGAAAAATGAAGAAGAAAGATTTCGCTGACAGACCTAATTGTTCAAGGCTGCTCGATCATATTCTTCTATATAGGCTCCTCTTACATACGTCAGAGGGACGTTGGCCACTGACGTATGGGTCCGTGATGGTGGGTCTCACCCATCAGGGACCCATATCTCTCTGATATTACATTAGAGGAGTTGCGTCCGTACAAAATCATTGGTGAAACGAGATCTATGCTTTCATCGATTCAAATTCAAACAGGCTCGATCAGAATCATGTACCATGCAGAAACTTTCTTTGTTAATTTACAGATATTGCAAATTTAGTTGCAAAGTACATAGTGAAAATCATATACTTCCATAAACGAAAGTCAATTTGCATGTCTTTTTTCTTTTCAAGCTTAATAAGACAATATGATTTGACATGACAAGTTGACTATCAAGTATCAACTCTGTAAGGAGCTGTGTGTTTTGTGGAAGAGGATCTTCTAACCTATTTTTCTCGAACTTTGAGTCTCAATGACGAATGTTCGTAGGAAATTTTATAGTACTCTTACCATATTCAAAATATTTATGAGGGCGTAGCACGATGATGTCATATTTTGGTGAAAAATTTCTGTCACCCATCCTGCCCCATAGGATATTCTTTCTTACGAAAATTTCAACTGTTTCTGAATGTGTCAAATTGTATTAAAATTGAACAAAAATCTGTTCAAATTTTAACTTTTTCCGATCCAAAATTTCAAAAAGAAATTCTTTTTATCAATACTAATAAGTTACTTTTTATTTCCAAGGTATATAATATATAAATGTTAGGGGATAAATTAACTCCACTCCTACGGCGTTATCTCAATCAACGTAATCTATATATGTACGTACATTGGCAGATGACCAGAACGCCCCCAAGTCAAAGCCATATTCATGTAAAAACCCGAGAGCAAAGATGTACTTTTCTATTTCCATATAAACTAGTTAACCAAATAAGCCCTTCATAATTAAGGGACAATGGAGGGAGAGACCCCATCCATTAATTCATCCAATTAACTGTCATCTCTCTCACTTTCTAAGGCTTTGTTTGATTGTTTGGGTAAGTTAGAAACTCATTCCCTCCATACAAGAAATGAAATGACTCATTAACACATAATTAATTAAGTATTTACTAATTTTTTTGAAAAACAAATTAATATGGTTTTTTAAAGCAACTTTCATATAGAAATTTTTTGCTAAAAAATATATCATTTAACAGTTTGAAATGCGTGCGCGCGAAATAGGAGTAGAGTTGGGAACACAGCTGGCCGAACACACCCTAAAGCTCCACTTCCTGATCTCCTCTCTACTGAAAACAAGCCAGGACTTCCTCTGTCACGCCCCAAACTAGCCTCGAACAGTGGCCAGAGTAAGACGATCCAAATTAACCTGTATACATGTACCAGTCCCAGGAAACAGTGCTGGTACAACAGGAAGATAGAATATCACAATAACAGCGGTCTCTTTATTAAGAGTAGAATTACAGACAAAGTTGGAACTGCGGACAGACCCCGAGTTCGCAACAGCATTACAAAAAGGTGGAAGCGGAGACTAGCCCTAAGCCACAAGCAAAGCCTTGGGGAAAGGCCGAAACCCTACTACAGCTCATAGTCTGCTTGCTCCTGAAAGAACTCCTCTTCAGCAGGGTCCACCTCCTCGTTTTCGAGAACTAGGGGGGTTATTTATATAGAGCAAGGGTGAGTACGGAAGTACTCAGCAAGTCAAGGGAATTAAGTGTTTGATGCAAGTTTCAAAGGAGAGCCGGTTATTTTTCGCATTCGATTTTGGTTTAAGACTTTCGGAAACACTAAGTGAGTGCTTCTCAACGACACGGACGAGAAAATGCGTCTCATCCGACCAGAGCAGTGAAATGTATGGATTGATTCTTGTCGGCACGAGAGGCTCCCTGCCAATCGTTCATCAGCACCGGCTGTACCAACAGCCACAAGTCAAGCACTGAACAGGTTTCTCACACCCACAACAGTTCACAAAGTAGTCAACAAAACTACGCTAAGGAATCACCTCACATCCGCCCATGACCGTGGGCACGGCTGTTCGAACAGTTGTTAACCTCTGCAGAGGGGGTATACTTTACTCACAAGACGTTAATAACCCGGGTCACCTAGCCCGTGCAGAACAGCCACGTCTGGTGACTTTGAGTCTTTCACGACAAGGCATTTCGAAAGCCGACTCAGGGTCATCTTATGCCAACGGGAGGGGTCCCACGGACCAACACCAGGTTAGGTCCCAGACCATACTGTGCTAGGAAGCTCAGGGGTCCTCCCGACACCACCCCAGCGAATCCACTTGTCCCTTGGCATCAAGATTTCCCTAGCCTAGCTAATTACTCAGCCAGGGGTGTCCCATTTCACCCATGTGGTCGTACTTGACATATGCTCGGATGTAATTCCCAAGGAATCGGTACTTAAGGCGAGAACGGGAAGACCGTACCTCCAGTACGTCTCCCGCACCGCGAGTTTTGGAAACTCACTTTATTTTCAAGGCACCGACCCAAGTGTCGGGTTTTCCAAGCATTTTGTAAACTCAGATTTTACCCCGTTGATCATTTTAAAATTGAAGGGAGCCTCGATATTCGTACGCGGGGTGCGAATACCGAGACCTCACCTGAAGGGTGACAAGGGGGTGCTAGGGTATTCAATAATCAAGGAGGTTAAATGCAGCAAGTGGGTAGGGCTTGCCGGTTGTATTGCAAACCGAGGCCAAGGTGTCAAGTGTAACCTAAAGAATGCATAGTTTACGGAATCCAAATACTTAATTTTAAATTATAGGTTCAATTGATCAAAGGTGACTTGCCTTGCTCGAGATCTTGAGCTTCTTCCTCGAAATCCGTGCACTGCGAGTCTTCTGGCTCCGAAGCTACACGCGAAACGAGGCGACTCAACACAACGATAAAAAGAAGCCCTATTAATGACTACTAAGCATGCCATTAGATAGATCTCAATTTTTGAGGAATTTTGGAAGCTGAACGGAGTCAATCGGATGAACGGTTGAGCAGATATGAATTTCCTAAGATTAATTGATTTTCTGTCTAAAGGAAAAGAAATTATTAATTTCCTTGAAAAAGAAAAAGAAAGAGGGACTTGAATTGGACTTTTATTGAGATGGATTCGGCCCAAGGCCGATTCGGACGCGGCCGGGCAACACGGGCCGGCGCGCGGGAGAGAAGGCCCAGGGCCGAGCGAGGGAGGCCGATGGGCCAGAGGCCGAGTGGCGCGGCCCAACGGGCGAGCGCGGGCGCGGCCGAGCGAGCGGGCCGGCGCACGGGAAAGACGGCCCAAGGCCGGGTGGAGCGCGCGAGGCGAAGAGAGAAAGCCGACCGGGCCGGAGAGGAGAGGAGGCCGAGTAGGTCGAGGCGGGGGCACAGCCCACGTAAACGGACGGACCGGTGGACCGAGGTCCACCGCGCGGCGCTAGGGCGGGACCCGCCCGTCAGCGGCTCGGTCCACGTGAACTAGGCGCAAGGAGGGAGAAAGGCAGTCAGCGCTTGCGTGGCACCGACGTGGCTGCCACGGAGGCCGACGGGAGGAGAACGAAGGGGAGGCGCCAAGATCAACGACGGGCGACGGCGGAGGAGCTCGGGGTGGCGCGGCGCGAGCTCGGCGAATGGGAAGACACCGGAGCGGAGAGGGGAGCGAGGGGAAGCGAGCCAACAGCTCGGTTTGGAGCAAGGAGGCACAACGGCGACCGGCGACGGCGCTGCGGGGAGGGAGTGGAGGAGAGGGCGGCGCCCACGGCAGTGCCCGGAGGGGGTCTCGCGGCGCTACCTAGCGTCCTAGGCCGGGGAAAACAAGGGGAGACGGAGGGGGAAGAGGGAGTTACCGCGGGAGGGGAGCTCGTCGGGGACGGAGGGACCGACGGTGTGCGGTGGCGCGGCATAGCTCCGGGCCGAGGGAGAGGGGAAGGAGGCGCCCGGAGTTCCCTTCGGGCGTCCTCGAGCTCCGGTGGCGGACGACGAGGGTAGCGGCACGACGTGGCGGTGGCGAGCGGCGAACGACGAAGGTGTTCGACGGCGGAAGGGGCGCGGCCGAGAGGGAGGAGATGTTGATTTAAAGGAGGGCGCAAGGTCGGTTGGGTGAGGCAGTTCGGGGGCAAGGCGGAGAGGGGACCGGCGCTGGCGTTCTCCGGCGGTGACGTCGGCGGCGGTCGGGGAAAAGAAAAAAGGAGAGGGAAAAAGGGGAGTGGCCCCCTTGCTGAAACGGGCAAGGGCACGCAGGAAGAGAATGGGAGGGCGCGCAACTCTCCTCTGGGCAGCACGCACGCGCAGATCGGCGGGGCCGGGAGGTGGCGTCGGCAAGCTTGGAGTGGCGCGGAGGCATGCGGCGCAGGGGTGGCCCGGGTGACGACGTCGGCGGACGGGGCGGTCGGTCACGACGCGCGGGTGCGGGACCAGCGGCGGGACGGGGACGGAGTGTAGGCGGGAATGGGAAACGGGCGCCGGCGGGAGGCTGTCGGGAGAGAGAGAGAGAGAAACGAGCGAGAGAGCGAGGGAGAGAGACAACATTGTCTCTCTCTCGCGCGGGGGCGTGCGGCGCATGTGCACGCACATGCCCGGCGCGGTCGGCCGCGCGGACTGGGCCGGACGGCGCGGCCCAGCAAGGAGAGGAAAGAGGCCGAAGGGAGAGGGGGTGAGGGGGTGTAACGCCCGCGTTTTTCTAAAAACCGCAGTTTAACGTCGCTCTGTCTTTCCGTTCAAAATCCCCAAAAATTTCAAAATTAGTTTTAATTTTGTTTTTGTTTATTTCCCAAGTTAGTTTTAATTTTGTTTTTATTTATTTTCCTCGGTCGTATCAAATCATTTTTTTTCCTTCCGTCCAAATATTCCAAAATATTTTGGACCTCTACCGCCCGGTGTTTATCAATCCTTTTTCACCCGGAGATTCTCTGCACTTCCATTAAGCCAGGAAAAAATCACCCAGGCTCATCCAACCCTCGTGCATACATGATTCTTTCCCTGTCCTTATTTTCCTAAACATCCTACAAAACCGACGGTTAGGCACCGTCCTGCCAGTGCACAGTGAAGGTTGGCACCGTCTCCGTCTTCTCCACTGAAGTTAGGCACCGCTCCGCGCCGCTCGCCGAGCAAGCCAGGCAGCGACAACAGCCAGAGAAGCCTGTAGACGGAGAAGCAAACACAGAGGCATCAATGGACGTTCTCGTCGCCAAGTTTCTACTCCCGAATCACCCTGGCAGTATAAATACCCTAGAAGACTTACCGTGGAGCTCCTCAGCCGATTCACCACTCCATTTTTACCGCTCCGGAGCCGAGTTGTCGAGGCCGCGGAGTACACTGCGTCGAGGTAGCTCCCCTGTTCTTCCAAAAACCGGCCTCCTCCCCTCTTCCCCTGCACGACCAAGCTCCTTTTTCCTCCTCTGTCCCCAACTCCTCCCTCTCCCTTCCCTGCCCGAGCCCTCCCCGGCCGAGTCGCCCCCTCCCCTCCCCACCGCTCGGCGCCGACGCAGCCGCCCAGCCGCCGGCCCCGCGCCGCCAGGACGCTGGTCGACGCCGCCCTTCCCCCTGCCGCCCAGCCGCCCGGCCGCCGCCGCCCCCACTGCGCCGGGCCGCCGCCCCCACCGCGCCAGGCCGCCGCCCCCTCCCCTCCCTGCTGCCGCCGCGCCGCACCCCCCCTTGGCCGAGCCCGCCGCAGCTCGCCGCCCTCCCTCCCGGCCTCTCTCTCATGCGGCAGAGAAAACAAGAGAGAAGAAAGAGAGCAGAGAAAAGAAAGAAGGAGAGAGAGGAAGAGATAAGAAGGAGAAGAAAAGAAAAAAAAAAGAGAGAAAAGGAGTGGGACCCCCGGGCCCACATCTCTCCCTCTCTCCTTTGACTCCTTTGACCTGACAGCTTGGCCCCACTCGGAATATTCCCTGGAATATTCCTCTCTCTTCTTTTAACCCTCCAAAAAAATCCCCAAAACTTCAAAAAAATTAATATCTTTTCATCCCGAACTCCGTTTGACCCCGTTCAAATTCCAAAATCTTTCTAAAATTCCCCTCTATTTATTAACGCTGTCATTTTCATGTTTTGCCTTGGTTTAGCAGTGGTTTTATGTATGGTTTATTTTCTCATGTTTAGAACCCGAGTCGGACGGAGGATTCGCGCAGGAGTTCGACGCTTCGCCCGTTGTCGCGGAACAAGGCAAGCCCCCTTGAACATTTATTGCGCCTATATTTTTATATTAAATATTTTGTTTGCCAAATTGCATGCTTTAGGTTACACTGTTTTTGGCCACGATTCAAATATGGATCGTCGGACTTTCCCAGTAGTCGCACTTTTACTATATAGGAATTGATGACCCCATTCCTTTGTAACTCCACTACATATTTTGCGTTGGTATTTAAAATGCCAAAGTAGATTACCTATAGGTCACGATTGTTCTGTCGTGCGGGAAAAACTGGGATATTCATATTTTGAAAACCCGGCGAGATGTCGGTATGGTTAAGAAGAAGAAAAGTGTTTTAAAAACCTGATGATGCGGGAGTCAGTACCTTGGTGGTTTGACTACGTATTATCCATAAGGACCATTTCCTTTGGGAAATTCATCTGAACATATGACAGTGCGACCACACGGGTAGAATGGGATGCCCCTAGCAGAGTAGATAACTAAAACATAGGTGTCCAGCATGTTAGCAGTTGAGGAGCACTGATATGGTGGCGGGTATGGCAATCTCCTGCAGTGGGGATGTGTCGGAGTCCATACGGTGAGGCCTGAGTAGATGAGGGCTTGAAATTTGGCCTGATGCTTGGTGGAGAGATTCCACCCAACTGTGGGACACGGGATATTTATGGGTTGGTTATGGAAAAGCCTTGTAGCGATCTCTCCTTTGTCGGCCATGTCTGATCCACATGTGTTTGGTAATGCGAGAAGTCCGCGACGTGTGGGTAAAGCGTGCAACCTCTGCAAAGTTTAGTCAAACTGTTTAAACAGCTGTGCCCACGGTCATGGGCGGATGTGAAGTGTTTCTCATAGCGTAGTGTTTGTTTTAAGAATAAATCTTTGGAATGGGTACCGTCACCAGAGTTTGCCTTTGTGGCGGACGGCCAGCCTTCGTGGTTGGGAACGAGTCTGTGTGACTCGGGGTGTCGATTGGCACCAAGGTGTGGTTAGGGTTGAGATGGCCGAGGTAGAGTGGCCGAGATGGCCGAGCAGTGCTGAGAAAGCACGGTGTTGGATTTGAGAATTACTACAGTAACAGGTTGTTGCGAAGCAACCTATGGAATGGAGTGAGGCGTGAGCCTTACTTCGAAACTAAAAAAAAACTGTTATACTAGAGGTTTACAACTAAATTATTTATAAAACCTGGTTTTCCAAATAAAACCGTTCCACCCCTTGTTATTAGCCTTGCATGTCATATTTTTTTTGGGCTTGCTGAGTACACTGAGTACTCACCCTTGCTATTATTATTTTTAGAGTTAGAAGAAGGATACCTTGACCCTTCCGCCGAGGCCTATTTTCAAGAGTAGGTCGAGTACGACTTCTCTGGGTTTCAAGCCTAACTCCCAAGCCTAGCCTGTGGATTTATGGTTGTCTTCTTGCTTCATGTCACCCTCCACTGTTGTTATGTTTCCGCTTGCGTTTACCTTGTCCTTTCAGTCTTTCTACCAGTCTGGGGTTTGTCCACGACGGTAGTAGTTTGAGACCTCCAACAATGTTGTAATAAAAGCTTTGTATTTTTGGATTCCACTATTATCCTGTGAGTACCAGCTCGTGTATCCTGGGACTGGTACTGTAATCACAGATAAGGTTGTGACCTCCAGCCTATGCCGGTTGACTTTCTAGACCAACATAGTGTGGGTCGCCACAGGGGGAAAAGGACTGGGCCGGACGGCGGCCCGGGAAGAAGAGGGAGAGGGGGAGCGGGCCGAGCGGGAAACCAGCCCGAGAACAGAGGGAGGTGAAGTGGACTTTGGCTGAGAGTAAGACGGGAGGGATTAGGGTTCGGATTTGAAATCCGACTTCGCGATTTTCTCCGGGGTTGAGCTGAGAGGGGAAACACGAGACCCAGGGCACACAACAAGACCGAAGAGCAACTTTTCGTAAATAGAGTTTTTAGGAATTAGGTTTTCCCGCTAACGCCACGACGAAACGGGCGTTACATCCTCCCGCAAAGACAGAGGTCGTGGCCATATTCGTTGAGACAAGCCTAAAAAGGATTCATATTTAGAAAAAAAGAATCATACGTTATTTTGAACAGAGCATAAATTTGGCCAAATTATAGTTAATTTGGAACATCTTTTAGGCTGTGTTCGTTGTGATGTTTTCCCAGCGCGCTACAGTAACACGGAAAACGGAACGGTCCATTAGCACGTGATGAATTAAGTATTAGCTATTTTTTCTTCAAAAATAGATTAATTTGATTTTTTTAAGTAACTTTTGTATAGAAACTTTTTGCAAAAAAGTACAGCGTGTAGTAGTTTGAAAAGCGTGCGCGTGGGTAAAATACTGTAGCGCGTGGGGAAAACGCTGGGCCGAACACAGCCTTATTCCATTGTTGGGTCAATGACGTGTCCGGCGAAGACTACTGCACGTGACATCTGCTCCACTATGAAGTAGGCGAACGGATGGTCGGCGACGAAGTCCACCGGCGAAGGAGGCGGTGGCGGCTTCACCATTGAACATCCAATCATCACATCCATCATGGTGGCGGCTGCAGCTTCACATCCTTCCTCACTCACCTCTATCGCCGCCTTGTGGAGCACATCGCTCACGAATAGCGGCAAGGCGGAGCCGTCGTCCTCCGCCATGGCGGACAGGTCGGCGAGCTTCGGGCTGAACGGCAGCCGGAGCCCCAGATGCTCGACGATGCTGGCGACGCTGTCGGCGAAGGACACCTTGAACTTGGGCACCATGAAGTCGCCGATCGGCACCGATTCGGACGGCACGTGCTCGTGCAGGAACCCCGGCCGCGACGCGATCTTCTCCACGAGGCCGCGCAGCCCGTCGCGCACGTCGGGGAGGAAGACGACCATGGAGTACCGCTTGTGGTCGTCGGAGTAGCTGTGGCTGCGCGGCGCCGCCGTTCTGTACATGAGTTCTAGCACCTTGAACCCGTCGTGCACGGCGACGTACTGGTTGGACCTGCTCGACATGAAGGGCACGTCGTCGACGATGCCGCCGTCGAGGCGGTAGAACGGCTTCCTCTTCGTGTTCTTCCCCTTGAAGGGACGGTCCCAGTTTCCCTTGAAGTAAATGGCGTTGCCGAGCACGGCGGCGGTCGCCGCGTCGACGGACCCCGGCGGCAGGACGGAGTCGATGAGGCCCCTCGTCATCTGCCGTGTCCACTCGTTGATCTGCTCCCTTGCTTCCTCCGTCTTCAAGAAACCAAATCAAGTACAGTGTTAGAATCTCCGGTTCCCAATAGAAAAATCTTGAAGAATTTGTCATGCATCGCCATGAATTGGCAGATACCTACCTTGTTCTTGAAGTCGACGGTCGTGGCCTCGGCCTTATACTTGCCTACGAGGCTACGACGGCGTCGCGGTAAGCGGGCTTGAGCGGCCGCGCGGCGTCGCACCAGACGCCGCAGGCGAAGGCCACGCACGGCCCGCCGGACGCCGACTTGTCGGCAAGAGCGGTGGTCGCCATGTAACACACGAACGACGCGAGGTCGTCGAGCGACGCCGCGCCGAGCACGCCGAGGAGCTCGTCCAGGGTGGCGCCGCCGGCGCCGGCGGCGAGGAGGGAGAGCGCCGCGTGGATGGACAGCGGCGAGAAGACAAGGTTGCGGTTGAGGTTCGCGGCGGCGAGCTGCTCGGCGAGGCGGACGGCGAGCGCCGCCTGGCCGCTGGAGACGGCGTGGTGGTGTCGCAGCGCCTCCAAGAAATCCATACGAGTACGACCGATCTGTCTCGTCGGGAAAATGAGTAAGAAAGGTTTTTTGGCCGAAAGATCTAATCGTTCAAGTCGCACGTATCTTTCGGTTTTATATAAGAGCGTAGAAATCGCTGGTGAGACGGGAATCCAGATCAAACTTTGATCGATTCAAAATCAAGCAATCTCCAAACCATGTGTACTATTTAGAAACTTTCTTTGGAAACATATACCGGCCCCCGATATTTAATTGCAAATTACTTAAATAAAAATTGGATATACTTCCATCTAGGCAGGGCTGAGCTACATAGAAGAGGGGTAGCCTAGTAACTCCGGTAAAAAATTTTTTTGACTGTAGTTCATTAATTTTTATCATATGTGCACCTCCTTCAATCCAAACTTAGGTACTCATATCAGCCTAAATTTGGTCTAAAGTAGAGTAAAGCAAGCGAGTGACACATTTCTCCATTTCGTTCTAGCTCCGCTTATCTTGGAATGGTAATTTTTCCGTTGGGACCAAGGACCCGCCTCTACGGGGACGGAGGCCCACAAATTCCCAAGGCAGGGACAAGGATCAAATATTACCCATGGATAAACCGATGGGGCTCCAAGGCATAATCTAATTCTCAAAAAGCAATCCATTGTGAAAACATTGGCCCAGTTGGCCCATTTTAAGTGAACCATATATAAACCTAACCATAATCCCCACCTACCCTCATCCTCATCCAACCCCAAAGTCCCACAACCGACGTCCCCACTAAGCCTCGTTGACAAGCGTTCATCGAAGCTATGCCCGTCATTATCGGCCACCTAGGCACCACGCCTGCCATCGCTGACCGTCTCGAAAACGCGCCCCTTCATCGGCGTCGTCACGGGCCTTGATGTCGTGCCCACTCGTCACCAGTTCCCTCGTCACCGCGTCCGTCGTCGTTGGCCGCCTCGACGCAGTGCCTCCACCTCGCAAGTCACCTCATCCTTGGCTATCGTGCCGTCACGCCGGTCGCCTCGACCTGGTGCCTCCTCATCGCAGGTCGCCTCATCCCTGGCCGTCACGCCGGTCGTGCCCCCTCTACGCCGGCTTCCTCATCGCAGCGCCTCCTTTGTCACAGGCCGCCTTGCCACCGGTGTGGGGCCCCTGAGGGCCCGAGGACAGGAACTAATTTCGCCCCGCTCATCCCTTTGGGGCTGGGGCCGACGATCCCTGTAGAGGAGTGGGGGCAGGTGTAACGCCTCGATTTTCGCCCGTCGAAAAATCTATTTTAATAAAATCCTATTCTAAAAAATTTGGTTCTTCGAGTGTATTTAGAATTTTGTGCCAAAGATCTCAATTGATCTATTTCCTTGTGAACCCAGAATCTTGATCGTGACATCGTCTCCCAAAATTAAATTCCCATTATTCGGAATTTGAAGTTCGAGTTTTTCTTCATAAACCTTTCCAAAAATCCGTACGGTTGAAATTTCGATTTTGGGATTTTAACTGTGTCGTCAAATAATCTCCCATCTATTCAGAGAGTCTAAAAATATTTATTTTTAGACTTCGACCGCCCAACAAATATTTTCTATACGTGTGTATATCAAAATCAATATTTCTGCGCACATATCGACAGTCATTTCCTCCCGTTGAATTTAATTGCATACCGATGAAACCGGCGAAAACCGAGTTTTTCCTTCAATTATTCTATTCCAAATAAAATACCGTGTTCGGATTTTGAAATTCGAAATGCGTCCTAAACCATCCCTCCATTTTTCTATCGGTGTTGAATTATTTATTTTAAAGCGTTCCTCTCATTCCAAGTTATTTTTCAAAAAATCAAAGCCTATCCAAACAAATTTTCTATCTGCCCAAAAATCCCAAACAAATCATTTCATATCAGAGTCATAGTCCTTTTAAAAGTTCGAAATTGTTTACAGCCTACGAACACAAATGACATGCATGCACTTCTCCATTTTTCTCCACTGAAACAAGCAAAATCCATTTCATTCCACCACTCATGCCTGCACACATTTTCTCCTGTGTCTTTCTTGTCTCTTCTGACAACTATTAATCGCATCAAAAGAAAAGAGCAGAGCTCTGACTTCGCATTTATGTGAGTTTGGCATCCTACTTCGCATTTATGTGAGTTTGGCATCCTACTGAGCAAGCAACGCAGAGAGCAGAAACTGTACGAGGAGATGCTCGCACAGGCGCAAAAAATGTCTGTTTCCGTCGACGGATTCTCTAATGAAAATCGAGAGTATAAGGGCAGAAGCCCTCCATGAGCCGGCACTCCATTTTCGTCACCCCAGAGCCGAATCCTCGCAGTCGCGGAGCTTGTCGCGCTGAATGTAGCCGGCGTCGTCCTACCTGCCCCGGCCACCCCCGGCCGAGCTTCCGCGCCGCTGCACCTTCCCGTGCCAAGCTGCCACGCCCGGCCTACACCGTGGCCCAGCTCGCGCCCGGCCGCCTCCCCAGCGCGCCGAGCCGCCTCGGCCGGCACTGCCCCGGGGCGCCGACGCCACCCCGAGCCATCGGCGCCCTCCCCTCCTGCCCTGACGCCGCCTCGGCCGGCGCCGCCCCAGCCGAAGCCGCCGTTGCACCGGTCGCGCGCCGTCTCGGGTCATGGCCGCGCGAGCCGCGCCGTCGTCGACCCGCACCGCACCGCCGCGCAAGCGCCGTGCCCGGCTGGCGCCCGTGCCGCCCGGCCGCAGCCGTCGCGCCGCCTGCGCGAAGCCGTCCCCGCCGCCAGCGCCAAAGCGCGACCCCCGGCCGTGCCGCCGCCGCCCCTAGCCGCCGGCCGCCGGCTCCCTCCCTGCGCCGCACCCGGCTGGCGCCCGTGCCCCCGGCCACCGGCGCCCGCCCGCTCGGGCTCTCTCCCGGCAAGAACAAGCGGAGAAAGAGAGAGAATGAGAAAGAGAGAGGAAGAAGAGGATAAGAAGGAGAGAAGAAAAAGAAAAAGAGAAAAAGAAAAAGAAGGTAGGTGGGACCCGTCGGTGGGCCCCACTGTCTTGACTCTCTCCCCGCGAGCCTTTGACCGAAGACTTTTAAAGTCTACATCAGCTCCCTCTCGTTGTCGGGCCAAGCCCATAAGTCCTCCACAAAAAGTCCACAAAACCTTCCTCTACTTCATTGGGCCAACCGGCCTTACAATCTATCCAAAAGTCCACAAAACATCCCCTTATTTCCTCGGGCCAAAACCAAGAAATCCATTTCCTACTAATTTGAATCCCTCCCTCATCTCTGGGCTAAAGCCCAAGCCTTCCCAAAATGAAGTCCAAGATGCCTTCCTCTCACTTCACAGCCAAGAAATATTCTTGAGAATATTCCTTTTCAATTTAATAAATTATTTCTCATAATAGAAAATCCATTAATCTTTCAAAATTCATATCTCCCTAACCGTAAGTCCGATTGACTCTGTTCAACTTTCATAATTTTTCTAAAAATGAGATCTATACAATTGGGAATTTTTGGAAGCTGGATCGAGATCATGACAAATTACGAAATTGTTCACAGTAATGCAAGTTAGCGATTAACTTAACAAGAGTCTTGACGGTTTGTACTTACATCGTCGTAATTCGCGCAATATCTCCCATTGATCTTAAGGTATTCACAGGTGTAATATCCGCATAGTACGGTTCCCACCGGTTGCTTATGACACTTTCAACATCAATTATAAAGTATATTAGTTAATTAAATGGAAAAACACATGCATTTATAAAAATTAAGTAGTATTGTTTGGCATTCAAATTTACTTACCGGCCACTTATTGCGGATGAGTATGCGTTGTCTGGAGTTTTTCCGTTGTCCGCCTTGCTGGTAATACCTTTTATATGCACTGTTTGCAGAGATAATTAATTTAAATTCGTCAAAGATAACAACACGTCATGAGAATATATAAGAATAAGAAACGTCCATGCATATAACTTACAGATCGATAATTCTGAGCATTTCTTGATATGTATTGCTTCTATTCCATGCATAATCACTACTATAAGTGAGGGGGGAATTAAATGACTTCATTAGATGGTATTTGCTTCTATTCCATACTCTCTCTGTTCTAAAAAATTTTAATTCTAGAGATAATTAAAATTATAGATTAGAAATGATCAGATTTTACATACATGTATAAATGACTTAGAATTTCTCTTTTTCTTCAAAATGATTCGACATGTAAGATATTCTCATATTTGCATGAACACAAGTTATATGTGTAATTTGAGTCTTTTTAAATGTTTTTGAGTCTTGGATGCATGACATGCTAGGTCTCATGAATACAAATATACATGCATGATTAAATACTTGGTGAGTTAGGCATGGTGAGTAGACCATATTAAATAGGGGAACTACTCCTGATTCATTAATTAATTGTCGGCTGGTTTTGGTCTAATCCATTTGAATTCGGGTTGTGAGGGATGAGTGGCTCGAGAGAGTGTAGTGGATAAGATGAGATCCCCATATACTTTAGGAGTCCTTATATTAATTTTGGGATATTTTTTTAATCCAAAAATACTTATATTTTGGACGGATAGAGTAGATATAAATAGTGAGAGTGAAAATCGCAAGAAGTTTGCTAGATCTATAATGCTAATGTGATACACTGAATTTCATATTTGGAATGGAGAACAACCTTGATATTATAGATTAATTAATAGCTAGTGATCCAAAATGTAGAACCTTAATTTTTAGGTGTTGTGCATTTCTATATATACATATTTAACTAATCAGTTTAAATTGCAGCATGTGCAATTCACTACTGTGTACATATGCACATAATTTATGTAGCAATGTGCTGCCCTTTTTTTTGCTTGTTATGTCAAATTAGGTCCATGTGGGTTAATTTATGGTAGTAAAGCACACAAATTAATTCATCAAACCTCTCCAGCTACAAAGTTGCCATACATATATACACTTTGGTTGAATACGAGTCAAAATACAATTTTATAATAATTTAAATATATATCTAAAATAAGGGCATCTAAATACAGTTAAGTTCATTGCACTAGTTAAAAATAATTGATGCAATATACAATCATGAGGAAATTCATGTAGGTATTCAATATACATAACTCACTGGAATTTTGGTGCAATTTAATATGTACATCTGATACCTCAAACAATTAGGTCAAAACGATCAAATTATATATTAATACAAAACCCTAATCGGCAAAACGGATACACTTCCCAGATGTGCATTTTATTACATAAAAGTGTACAGGGTATATAATTTATTCAAATACTAATCTATTTATCATGAATTAATATAATTTTTCCAGAATTTATTTAGTAAGTCTTGACCTCCTAAAAATTCAAACTAATTTCGGCTGAACTGACTTTGTTTATTTTACTGAGAATAAAATATAAAGAATTTTTGTGTGAAACAAAAGAAAATGGAATCTAGGTATTTTTGTCCACTACCAGAAAAATCCATGTTAATTTATCTTGCATAGAAATTGAATGGAGGAGTTACAAAGTTGGGAGAAGAAAAGAATTAGGAACAGATTTGAAAATTACAAAGGAGCAGCATGTCAAGCTATGTAGAGTCAAGCATATCAATCTTTTAGAAATCATAAAATAGAACTTTACTGAATCAAGACTAAACACATGATTCTAACCTTGCATATATACATGATTCAATTTTCTAGATAAAACACAAAGAATAGTGGATGGAGACAAATCACACTAAATATAATTATTAAACTTTTTAAAATTTCAAAATTGAACTTTACTGAATCGAGACTAAATACATTACTCTAACCTTGCATATACACATGATTAAATTTTTAAGACAACACACAAAGAATAGTGAATGGAAACAAATCACATATAACAGAACTTATTAAACTTTTTGAAATTTCAAAACAGAACAAAACCACTAATTTTCAGTGATAATAAACTACTAATTAGATGCTTGATTGCAAAATTAACAAAACTATTTCAGTAAAATACAAACCAAATTAGATAACAAAACTAGTTTCTTTTAGTTCTCTTTTATAGATTATAGCAATCAAGCTTCAGTTTAAAACAGAAAGATATTTGAATCTCAAGTAAATGTATCCCCTGCGATTACAAATGGCTACAACAGATTAAGATCTTTGCTCTCGGATTAAGAATAAACATGCATCCCCTGCGATTACAAATGGCTACAACAGATCATCGATTCATCGATGAATCCATCCATTCATACAATCAATCAATCCATCCATTCATCGATTCATCCATCCATTCATACAATCAATCAATAATCCATCCATTCATCGATTCATCCATTCATCTATACATCTATACATCTATACATACAATCAATCATCGATCCATCCACTGGAATTTTGGTGCAATTTAATATGTACATCTGATACCTCAAACAATTAGGTCAAAACGATCAAATTATATATTAATACAAAACCCTAATCGGCAAAACGGATACACTTCCCAGATGTGCATTTTATTACATAAAAGTGTACAGGGTATATAATTTATTCAAATACTAATCTATTTATCATGAATTAATATAATTTTTCCAGAATTTATTTAGTAAGTCTTGACCTCCTAAAAATTCAAACTAATTTCGGCTGAACTGACTTTGTTTATTTTACTGAGAATAAAATATAAAGAATTTTTGTGTGAAACAAAAGAAAATGGAATCTAGGTATTTTTGTCCACTACCAGAAAAATCCATGTTAATTTATCTTGCATAGAAATTGAATGGAGGAGTTACAAAGTTGGGAGAAGAAAAGAATTAGGAACAGATTTGAAAATTACAAAGGAGCAGCATGTCAAGCTATGTAGAGTCAAGCATATCAATCTTTTAGAAATCATAAAATAGAACTTTACTGAATCAAGACTAAACACATGATTCTAACCTTGCATATATACATGATTCAATTTTCTAGATAAAACACAAAGAATAGTGGATGGAGACAAATCACACTAAATATAATTATTAAACTTTTTAAAATTTCAAAATTGAACTTTACTGAATCGAGACTAAATACATTACTCTAACCTTGCATATACACATGATTAAATTTTTAAGACAACACACAAAGAATAGTGAATGGAAACAAATCACATATAACAGAACTTATTAAACTTTTTGAAATTTCAAAACAGAACAAAACCACTAATTTTCAGTGATAATAAACTACTAATTAGATGCTTGATTGCAAAATTAACAAAACTATTTCAGTAAAATACAAACCAAATTAGATAACAAAACTAGTTTCTTTTAGTTCTCTTTTATAGATTATAGCAATCAAGCTTCAGTTTAAAACAGAAAGATATTTGAATCTCAAGTAAATGTATCCCCTGCGATTACAAATGGCTACAACAGATTAAGATCTTTGCTCTCGGATTAAGAATAAACATGCATCCCCTGCGATTACAAATGGCTACAACAGATCATCGATTCATCGATGAATCCATCCATTCATACAATCAATCAATCCATCCATTCATCGATTCATCCATCCATTCATACAATCAATCAATAATCCATCCATTCATCGATTCATCCATTCATCTATACATCTATACATCTATACATACAATCAATCATCGATCCATCCACTGGAATTTTGGTGCAATTTAATATGTACATCTGATACCTCAAACAATTAGGTCAAAACGATCAAATTATATATTAATACAAAACCCTAATCGGCAAAACGGATACACTTCCCAGATGTGCATTTTATTACATAAAAGTGTACAGGGTATATAATTTATTCAAATACTAATCTATTTATCATGAATTAATATAATTTTTCCAGAATTTATTTAGTAAGTCTTGACCTCCTAAAAATTCAAACTAATTTCGGCTGAACTGACTTTGTTTATTTTACTGAGAATAAAATATAAAGAATTTTTGTGTGAAACAAAAGAAAATGGAATCTAGGTATTTTTGTCCACTACCAGAAAAATCCATGTTAATTTATCTTGCATAGAAATTGAATGGAGGAGTTACAAAGTTGGGAGAAGAAAAGAATTAGGAACAGATTTGAAAATTACAAAGGAGCAGCATGTCAAGCTATGTAGAGTCAAGCATATCAATCTTTTAGAAATCATAAAATAGAACTTTACTGAATCAAGACTAAACACATGATTCTAACCTTGCATATATACATGATTCAATTTTCTAGATAAAACACAAAGAATAGTGGATGGAGACAAATCACACTAAATATAATTATTAAACTTTTTAAAATTTCAAAATTGAACTTTACTGAATCGAGACTAAATACATTACTCTAACCTTGCATATACACATGATTAAATTTTTAAGACAACACACAAAGAATAGTGAATGGAAACAAATCACATATAACAGAACTTATTAAACTTTTTGAAATTTCAAAACAGAACAAAACCACTAATTTTCAGTGATAATAAACTACTAATTAGATGCTTGATTGCAAAATTAACAAAACTATTTCAGTAAAATACAAACCAAATTAGATAACAAAACTAGTTTCTTTTAGTTCTCTTTTATAGATTATAGCAATCAAGCTTCAGTTTAAAACAGAAAGATATTTGAATCTCAAGTAAATGTATCCCCTGCGATTACAAATGGCTACAACAGATTAAGATCTTTGCTCTCGGATTAAGAATAAACATGCATCCCCTGCGATTACAAATGGCTACAACAGATCATCGATTCATCGATGAATCCATCCATTCATACAATCAATCAATCCATCCATTCATCGATTCATCCATCCATTCATACAATCAATCAATAATCCATCCATTCATCGATTCATCCATTCATCTATACATCTATACATCTATACATACAATCAATCATCGATCCATCCATTCATCGATTCATCCATCCATTCATCGATCCATTCATTCATTCATCCATTCCATTCATCGAAAAAAAGAGGAGGTGGCGACAGGGGTACCTGGATGAGGCGGCGAGCAGAGGAAGAAGAGGAGGCGGCGGCGGTGAGGAGGCGGCCGCCGGCGACTGTGAGGAGGCGGCCATCGGCGGTGAGGAGGCGGCCATCGGTGGCGGTGAGGACGCGGCCGGCGGCGGTGAGGAGGCGGCCATCGGCGGTGAGGACGCGGCCAGCGGTGGCTGTGAGGACGCGGCGAGGATGAGCCGGCGGCCAGCGGCGGCGGTGAGGAGGCTACCGGGGGCGGTGAGGAGGTTGGCGGCGACGGTGAGGACCAACGGTGGCAGTGAGGAGGTGGCCGGGGGCGGTGAGGAGGCGGCTGGCGACGGCAGTGAGGAGGTAGCCGGGCGGCGGTGAGGAGGAGGCGGCGGCGGTGAGGGCTACCTGCCTCCTGGCGCGAAAAGGAGGCGGCGGCGCTCTCCTGGCGCGAAAAGGAGGCGGCGGCGCTAGGTTAACCTTTGACATTCACATACTTTTTGCTATGTAAAATCTCAACAAACAACCAATAAAATTGAAAAAAAACTTTACAAATGGAGTAGGAGAAAGTATATGTAACCTCTGGTGCAGTAGATCTTTCAAAAGATTGAAGATCAAAACCTTCCCCTCTATGTATTTGTTCACAAGAGAGAGAAAATCATGCTCAAATGCCATGGCTGCTAGCTGGACTGGTGATATAGGTGATGCTATTTTCCCTGGCGGTCAACATATGTCGGTTCATTCGAACCGCCATAGAAAATATCTAGGGGTGGCGGCGGCTTAAGTGGGCCGCCAGCGAAGATGTAGGAATCTTCGCTAGCGGACCACGTCACCTTACCGCCAGCGAAAATGTGATATAATTTTCTCGGCGGTGTCTTAAGATGGCCGCCAGAGAAAATACCACATCTTCGCTGGCGGCCAGCTTTAGGACAGGCCGCCAGCGAAGATGTGTTTTCGCTGGCGGCCCAAGACCCCCACCCCCCCATCTTTTGAGCTGGCGGTTTCACCTCATAGCCGCCAGAGAAAAGTTTTTCCAAACGTCATGAAAGATTGTTTTCGTAGTAGTGGGAGGAGGAGTAGCCGGGCAAAGAGGAATTGAATTGGCGGCTGGTGGAGACGCTGATTTTTTTTCTCCAATGCAATGGGGATCAATTGGAGATTGGGGATTTTGGTGGGTGAGTGAGCCCACCATGTCGCCGCTGCCACCTCTGCCACCATTGAGAGGATAGGGCAGCGAGTGTTGGTGATATGCCCTATAGGCAATCATAGAGATGGCTGTATCACATACTATGTTTACATCTTTATTATACGTTGTTTTTTGAAATAGATAACTCATTATTGATTAATGAATATGTGATTTGTTCATGAGACTATTTATGTTGTATGTTACTATTTTTAAAGGATCACTGATCAAATATCATATATGAAACAAATATGGTTCAATGATCAGCACATGCATGATCGATCATGTCTCATGGATCATGGTATGGAGATACTAAATTAATAATGTGGACACATGTTAGAGAACATGTTATTGGATAGACCTAATATGAGACATTACGAGAGCTATATGTGATGTGCCATCAGTAGCCTCATATTAGTGTTGGTGTAGAATCCTTAGACCTGAGATTATCATGGTTCCCGACATGTGTAGTAGCTTGCTTAGGGGCTGCCAAACACTACTCTGTAACTGGGTAGTTATAAAAGTAGTCTTCGGGCATGCTATAAAACATGTAGTCGAATATGAATAATCAAGATGAGATTTGCCCCTCCCTTGGAGAGATATCTCTGGGCCTCTCAATGTTATAGATTATGAAAGTGCATGGTCATGCCAAAAGTGATTGAGGAGTCAATCGCAGGTTAAATAATCTATTACAGGATCGAGTGAATGATTAAGATATTAAAGGATGACACATATCTAGTCTTGAGCTTAATCGATATCGTGAGGCAAAGGGGTTCATACAAGTATACACTAAAGGTTCAGCCGGTATGATCTTTATGTATGCCCGGTGGGTCAATATGTTTTGCTAGGGGCCGCTGTTGACACGTGGACTGAAAAAGAGTTTTCGGGTTGCAACCGAGTGTATATGAACCTACAGGGTCACACACTTAACGGGCCAGAATAAAAGGATTGGATGGAGATCCAATATATGCTCAATTTGAATAGAGATCCGAATAGGACTCTTATGGGCCTCGGAAGCCCAGTTATAGATCCTATATATTCTTTGGGTGATGAGGCTGGTGGCGAAAGAAAAACCCTAGCCGTCACTTCCCTCCCGAGCAAAACCCTAGCCGCGCACGGGTGTTAGCACGTCCGTGCGACGTATTCCATCCCTGGACATATGGATACCGGTAGATGCGCCGCTGGTCTGCGGTGCTGATTGGCGTGAGGGCACGGTGAGGCGTACACATGAGGAGGAGAAGGTCGGGCTGCTGCAATCTACTACTTCCTCTACATCGACGCGCGTTACGTCGCCAACGTTCCTTCGTCTTTTTAGCACCTACTTCCGCTGCAGTGGTAATGATCTATAATCTCATACTTGCATGGTTCCTAGTTTACACGATAGAAAAATTTTGATTTATGCTATCGTAGCCTATGCATAACCCAACAGCGAGGACCCTAGCGTCAATCAAGGAAGAATGGAACACTAGTGAGGAGAGTGCGAGCGGAAGTGGATCAAGGCGGGAGGTGGGCGCACAGAGGAAGGGGGCCAGGTACAGTTCCATAATTAGTGTATGAAATTAGTTGCAGTTGACTTAGTGCATTTTCATATATATATATGTGTGTGTGTGTGTGTGTGTGTATGTATGTATGTATGTATGTATGTATGTATGTATGTAGCAGGCTGTGGTACTATTAATATCACCACTTCCTCTGTTAATATAGTATATATGTAGCAGGATTCAAATTTTACACTAAGACTTTTATATACCAAATTGTACTTGCTATGCAGAACCACCCACTCTGCGTGATTGTTGTGTTGTGAGGTGCTATCAAAAACACTTATTTTCTTCAGTTTATTTCAATCTTCTTCGTTGTACTTAGGCTGACCTTCTGCTTATATTACTTCTGAATTATGCTTAGGCCTTATGATGCATATATTACTTCTGAAATTAAATTCTGTTGAACATGCTCGTGCTGATGTGATGGTTTCGTTGCTCAGATCCATCGACGGGATTTCATCATCCACAAATATCCATAGTTAGTTAACGGTTCTATTATGTTATTTGATGCTAATTGTGGGACTGGTCCTAATGGTGATTTTAGGACCATGTGACAATGCAAATTGTTGAGATTTTTTCTAGCGAACATATTTTTCCTATAAGGTTGTAGGTCTTTCTATCTATATTACATGTAAACCTACATGCAAGCTTCTGACTTTTGTTCCACATACAAGCTTCAAAGTCTTTCCCTGCCTTTTCTTCTTTGGAAAGATTGACCTTTGCTTACATAGGAAACGAACATTAGAAATCCCATATATGTACGACCGATGGTATCATTTCACTGCAACAGTGGCAGCATGTTTAAATTAAAACACCTTCCTGGCCTCTGCCTTGCGGGCGCCTACTCCTGCGCGTCATGCTCAGCATGCGCCGTAGCAGCTGCTGCCTCCCGACACATCGTGCACGCGCGCTGGCCGCCCTCCTCGACCTCCGATCCCAGCACAAATCCGTGTGACAAACCGTGTGTTGTTTCATCTTCTTCTCGGCTTGAAAGGCTTGTTTGGTTAATGATATCCCAGTGATGAAGGAGGGGATTGTGGAGGAATAATTCCACAAGTGAAATTATTCCTCTCCAAATCCCTTTCAATTCATACGGAGAGACATTAACCAAACAAGGTCTCAATAAGAAAGAACATACTCAACATAATTCATGATGCAGGTAAGAAGGTATACATATAATCAAGAAAAAACACTCATAGAGTAACAAAAGAGACACAAAGATAGCACTGAACCTGTATTAAACAGAAAAGGTCACTGGTCAGAGATACATGGTATAAGACACCTCAAAGTTACTAACACAATACAGGCACGTGTCTTCTCTACTGATCGAATGAAGATCTAAGGATAGATAATATGCCGAGGCATGAAATCGTAACAGGCCTCGAAGGTCTGTATCCTGCCATGGTGGTCGCTACGGTAGCTATCGCGAAGAATATTGAGCATCTCCAAGTCATCGCTCCCAGCCTCTATTGCAGGAGTGTACTCGTATGTAAGAAGACCACCAATCCGAACAGCTCGTGCCAGGATCCATGGCAACAATGGAACGGAGAAATGCTGATGGATAATGAGGAGCATCGAGTGGTCGGCGACCTGCGTTGGCAGAGGCAGCTGCCTTCTGTCTTGAGGCAGACACGCGCATCCACAGTCGGTGCAGGGGAGGAGACAGAAGCGGCATTCAACGAATGGCAGGGGCCGCGGCCAAAATCCGTGGATGCCGATCTCGCCAGATGGTCCGCCGCCGCCGCCGCCACTAGCAGGTGGCCCACCGTCTCCCTGGTGTGCCTGGCCACCGTTCGGAGGCTCATGTCCACCTCCGCGATCCTCTGCTCCTCGTGCGCTGTGGCCTTCCCCGTCTCCTCGGCCGCCTCGGCCATACCGGCCGGCCTCGCTGCCTCTGCCGCTGGGACGGACAGACTCCACCGATGCAGCCGAGGCCAACAGGTGGATTCGTCCCTCGATGGCCATCCCGGGCATTGCCGTGGCCGCTGAGGCCAACGGCAACTGCTGGGCGGAGAGACGATGCTGGTGTCGTCCGCTACTCCCGCGTCCACGGGACTCATCCCCGCCGCCGCCGGCGGTCATGGAGGAGGAGTCCTCGTCGCTGCCGGATGCGTCAGATACACCATCTGCCGTATCTGCAAACACGAGATCATCAGATCGATACAGCAAATTCGCACTGTTTAAAACGAGTATAAACTGGTTATCTAATTGGACAAGGCAAATAACTAGCTGACAGCATGTGATTATCACCAAATCAAACGCAAGAAGCAAATCTGGATGGCAAAAGCCCAAAAGCATGGGGCAGATCTCATCTCACGCGCACGGAGACCTAACGAATCGAGACCACCGAGCATCAAAACCAGCACGAATAATGGATCTAAAGGCTAACAATTAATTTTTCACTGATGAAATCGGTATGGAAATGTGCCTAGCAATATCCAAGTTTGGTCTTTTTAATTAATTACCGGTAAATCTCCGTCGGGGTGTGCCCACCGACCAGACGGCGGTTCTTCTTGCCATCGTTGAGGAGTCTGCCGCGTCCACGGCGACGAGGCTGGTCGCCCTCGGGTCGCGCAGGAGGAAGCGGCCGGCCCTTGCGCCTGCCGCGGCGAACGCGGAAATCGCGGACGGAGGGGAGGCGATGAGCTTGGGCCACGCCTCATCATCGGAGTCGTTCAGCTCGTTGGGCATGTCGAGGGAGTCGACCACGACGGAGACCCGGCGGCGCAGCGGCGAAATCTTCACGGCTACCTTGAGGTCCTCGAAGCTGCTCTCCCTCTTGCCTGGCCCGTGCCGCGGTAGGGTCTGGATGCGATCGGATCATCTCCGAACGGAGGGTCCTGAGGACGGCGTAGCGCCCAAGCGGTCCATCCAGTCGGACAGGGCGCGCGTGGAGGGGCTCGGTCGCCGGGAGCGGGCGGCGGCGACGGCGGTACTCATGGCGTGGTGAGCAATTAGGGGTTAGGGTTTGGAGCGGAAGTGCTTTGTTAGTATGGATTCCTAGAGAAGGAGCGGGTGACACCGTCTTAATCGCCCCCCGCTTATAAGAGGCCAGCTAGCGTACGAGATACCGTGCAAAATTAAAGTCACGGGATAACTAAAAAGACCTGATGAATTAACAAGACCTCACCGATTCGGCGCCGCCACCAGGGGCGTGATACCTCGCTCCTTTCCTGCGCGATACCTCTTGCCGGAGCTAGCCGGAGCAACAGTACTGCGCACGATACCTCGTCGGAGGCGCGGAGCGCCACCGGAGCTAACCGGAGCAGCAGTGCCCTCTCACGCCAAGGTCGTCGGCGGCGCTCCGCGCCGCCGGAGCTAGCCAGAGCAGCAGTACCATCCCCCGCAAAAGATCCTCCTCGGTACCGCGCGCCTCCGCCCGTGATACCTCGTCGGCGGCGCGGAGCGCCGCCGGAGCTAACCGGAGCAGCAGTGCCCTCTCACGCCAAGGACCTCCCTTGGTATCATGCGCTTCCACACGTGATACCTCGCTGGCCGCCGGATCAACAGTACCCTTCCCTAGCCATATCAGCCTGAAACTAGCCGCATCTGCATCGTCGGGTATAGCAGAGGGGCCTCATTTTCTGCAGGTATCACCTTGAACTAATTTTCAAACTGTTCTGACTAGTTTGTGTTGTGTTTGTTATGTGTTCAAAAAAAAATGTATGATACATGTATGGATAGTTCTTGCATTTTCAGTTTTTGCTGGCTAAAAAAAGGATGGACTCCTCAATTGGGTCCGCTGAAAGAAGGATGGAAGAGGTACCAAACGAGGGGGGTGATGTTTCTGATGAAAGAAGTATGAAAGAATTACCAATCAATGATGATGATGGGCTGAGGACAGCACTGCTTGAAAATGATTTGTTTACAGGTGCCATGAGCATTGATCAAATTGATGCAGGCGATGGGTTTGAAATACAAGATGAGTTTGGAAATGAAGATGAAGAATCTGAAGACGAGGGGGTTCAATCACAGCCTGCGGTTCCTGCTGTTGGTATGGAATTCTTTTCAGAGAAAGAAGCTCAAGATTACTACAACCGTTATGCAAAAAATTGGGGTTTCGGAACAAAGATTTCAAGCAACAAAAAAAGCAATGTCACCAAAGAGTACAACAGATATGAGTTTGCTTGCTACTCCGAGCGCACAAGCCAAAGAAGGAATGCAAAATCAAGTGCTAGTAGTGGGTCAATAAACTGTGAGAGTTTGGGAAAACCCAAAGGCAAAGCAAGAAAGTGCAACAATCTGCGAAAAACCAATTGCAAAGCAAGAATGGTGGTGGTTAAAAGGAATGACAAGTGGGTGGTGACTATAGTGAATTTAGAGCACAACCATCCTCCGTTGAGCCCCTCTACACTCAGGTTTCTGAGATCCCATCGTAGTGTTTCAGAGGAAGACTATGAGCTGATTGAATTACTGCACAACAACAACATTCCCACTCGCAGAATCATGTCTGTCTTGTCTGATCTGTATGGAAACATTCGCAACATCCCATTCACGAAGAAAGATGTTAGCAACCTAAGGACATCCATGAGGAAGCAGACTACTTGCAATGGTGACATGGCTGAAACGATCAAGTATTTCCAAGAATTGCAAGCAGAAGATCCATCGTTTTTCTATAGCATGGAGTTGCAGTCTGATGGTACAGTTGGTAGCTTATTTTGGGTGGACGGAGCCTCAAAAGAAGCCTACAAGAAATTTGGTGATTGTATCATCTTTGACACAACATACTGCACCAATAGGTATAACCTTCCTTTTGCTCCAATCATTGGTGTAAGCAACCATGGGCAAACTGTGCTGTTTGGGTGTGTATTCCTGAAAGATGAAAAGGTTCAGACTTTTGAATGGGTGTTCAAAATCTTCTTGAGAGCAATGGATGGGAAAGCGCCACAATGCATCATGACTGATCAGGACAAAGCAATAGAGACTGCAATTGCGAATGTGCTGCCAAAAACCGCTCATAGGCGCTGTATGTGGCACCTACACAGGAATGCTAGCACCAACCTTGGTGTGCTATTGAACCAGAAAGATGGGTTTGAATCTGACTTGAAGTCATGTATTGATACCTCATTGAACGAAGAAGAATTTGATGCAAGTTGGGATGCGATGATTATTAAACATGAGCTGCAGGGGAACAGATACATGCAACACTTGTATGAGAACAGGAAGAAGTGGGCCTCCTGCTTTTTCATGGATTGCTTCTTCCCCTTCATGAGCACTTCCCAGAGAAGTGAGAGCATAAACAGCTTGTTCAAGGACTTTGTTCACCCGGCAGATTCAATCAGGAATTTCATCATGCAATATGAGAAACTTGCTCAGTCTTGTCTCGACAGGGATGATCAGCAGCGCTACCTAAGTGTCCAAACAGACCCTGATATGTGGTCCGGCTACCCAATGGAAGAACAGGCTGCAAAGTTCTATACACGTACGATGTTTGGGAAGTTTCAGGAGATGTTGTACTTAAGTACAAAATACAAAACAATTGTTGGCCCAGATCCTGGCTCATTTTTCGTGCAGCTGATTTTGAAAGATGAAAGCAAAAAATTCTTGGTTCATTATGACCTATCCACTGAAACCTTCAGTTGTGCCTGCAAGAAATTTCAAAGGGACAAGATGTTGTGCGGGCATGTTCTGAAAGTGATGACACAATTGAATGTGTATGTGGTACCAGAAAAGTACCTTTGTGATCGCTGGACGCTTAGAGGGTCTGAACATGCTTCAAGTGCTCTTGTGCAAGTCGATGTCGACGAGGTATCAAGTAAGAAAATGAGGTACGTCAGGCTCTGCAAGAAATCAGCAACAGTTGCAGCTGAAGCCTATAAAACAAAGGAAGGATATGAGCTTGAGATCAAGACAATTTATGGATTGGCAGAAAAACTAGTAGTGATTAACACAACAAAACACCTTGAGCAACCTCCTTGTGTCGGCAGCGCCGAAGGGTTGGATGCTACCAGGAGCCCCCCTGTAGCAGCGACACTCAAAGATCCTAAGAAGAAGGTGTTGGTAGTATGCCCTAGAGGTAATCATAGAGATGATGATGCTACGATTGTATCCATGATATATTTATGTGTTTATTGAATATCCATTAAAGACAACTTGTATTGATCAACAGTTATGTGAATTGTTTGTGAAACTCTTTTACATGTATGGCTATTCTAAACTTGTCCCTGATCGGAGTTCGTGTAGTAACACACATGAATATTAGATCAGCACATTATTAGTTGATGACTACGTTTCACAAGTCATGGACATAGAGATGTCAAACTAATAATGTGGGCGCATGTATGACGTGTGAGCTGGACTGACCCGACGTGAGAATTGTCTCTATACACAACATATACGTTATGTCCTTAGACCTGAGATTGTTGTATGTGCTCAAGATGTGAAACGACTTACTTAGGGACTATCAAACGCTACTCCGTAACTGGGTAGTTATAAAGGTGGTCTTTGGGTTTGTCAGAAAACATGATGTGAGACATAAACAATCAAGATGGAAATTGTCCCTCTCCACGTGAGAGAGATATCACTGGATCACTCTAATGATTGGATCAACAAATGCATGGCCGTGCTTAGGTTAAGTGTTAACCTATGAGTGAACCATATATCGAGAGGCAAGGGAATAACATGTATATGGTATTGTGGTGGTTCGTCTGATTTGATCTTTGCGTACGCATAGGAGTTGACATGTCTTGCTAGAGGCCGCTGTCAACTATTGGTCGAGTAGGAGTATTCGGGCCATGTCTATATGTACGTGAACCCATAGGGTCGCACGCTTAAGGGCCTGGAAGACTAATTCGGGTTGGACCCGAATTAGACTAGGTTTAGGGTCGCTGATGGGCCTCCAACTCGAGGCACACCAGGACGCCTATATAAGCAAGGGGTGGGAGCGAGGCTAGGGCAATCAACTTCCCCTGCCAGCAGCCGTCGCGCCCCCTCACTCTCACGCCTAGCGCTCTTCGCGGACCTAGCAGTCCGGAGGCGCATCGCTTCCTCCCCGTACGTGTGAGATTCCTCAGAGGTGCTGCATCTGGAGCACAAGGACGAGCCGCACAAGGGACGATTCGCGAGCGAAGGACGGACGTGTGACGGACGACCACGCAACTGCACAGTCGTCTCCGCTGCATCTGCGCGTCTAGTGGTAATCCCGTAACCTGTAACTAGCAGTCGATCTTGGTTTATGAGGTAGAAAATTTTTGATTTATCGGCTAGCGTAGCAACCTCATAACCTTACAGAAGGTGCCAAGAGGAAGGCCAAAAAACTCGACTAGATTGAAATCTTCTGTATTTGACGATACCAGTGGTGGCTCAACAAGTCGTAAAAAGAGAAAAGAAGTCAACAAGCAATGAGGCCTCGATTTGCTGATATAAGGTGAAAAAATGACGTTCTCTTATTCTATTCTTTCATTTGTTTCACCTCACCTGAAAAAGAAAAAATAAAATACATTACATAGATCTTTTCCTTTTGCAGGGGTGCGAGAAAAAAAACATTGAAGAAAAAAGTGATTCTGAACTCTATCCTAACAAATGGAGCATTTCCTTTTTTTCTGATGATTGAGACTTGTTCATCTAATAATTTCTTTTTTGGTTGATTGGTGAACATTCGTGCGGCCTGATACTGAACTGAAATTGTGGATCATCGTGTGTGTTTTTGCATGGTACAGAGCAATGTGTGAGTTAAGCATGACTGTTATGCCCTATGGTACCATCTATGGGTGGCATGATGCTTAGGATAGTTAGCAATGTGAGGTACCAAAAAATAAGAAGCATGATACCTACACCATGAGGTAAAAAAATGCCTGATACCCTGCGCTGTGAGGTACCAATAAGAGCATGATACCTGCGAAATGTGAGGTACCAAAGAGTGATTGGTACCTTAAGTATGAGCCTGATACCTTCAGCGTGATTTGATCCCTACAATGGGAGGTACCAAGCAATGATACCTTCGCTGGGAGGTACCAGACCCGATACCAGGCCCCTTATGCCTTCACTGGGAGGTATCAAAAAGCCCTGATACATGATACCTTCACTGGGACGTATCAGGCCCTGATGCATATTGGTACCTCACATTGTGCTAGGTCCCTTATACCTTCACTAGGAGGTATCAGGCTTTGATGCTTATTGGTACCTCACATTGCAGTGATACCTTCATTGGGAGGTACCAGGCCCCTGATACCTTCACTGGGAGGTATCAAGCCCTCATACTTACTGGTACCTCACATTGTAGTGATACCTCATAGGGGGTATCAGGCTTTGATACCTTGGAAGGTATCAAGGTATCAGGCTGATACCCCTCCTTTTATGAGGTACCAAGACCCTAGTACCTTCATTGTGAGGAAAAAAATTCTTTTTAGGGTACCAGCCCCCAAATACTTCTAGACATTTCGATTCCATGGTTTAAAACACAGTATATTTACAAAAAAAAACAGTATCACAAAAAAATACAAAAAAAGTGAACTGTTGTAGCTGCCATTACAGTCACACTGTTCACATTTTACATGGTTAAAAACAAAAAAAATGGTACCACCACATGGTAGCCCTAGTTGCAGGGGGGAGGGTCAATACATGGTTCAAAAAACAGTGGAGCTATCTTTACAATGTTAAAAAAGCCACCATCGCTCGCTTTAGATGACACGATATGGATGTAGGTCGTTGAAGCGATGGTAAATCAGCCTATGGCATAACTGCTTGCGATAAGTTGAGATGTCTCTCTAGGAAAAAAGAAACAATATGAGCGCCAGTTAGCTTTTCTCTAGGGATAGAAAAAACAATTAAAAACATATTGTAGTGGAAAAAAGGACCGTTTAAGCAACAAAACCAATACCGTCGTATATCCAACAAGACTCCTGCCATTGTGACACTCAAGCATCCTCAGAACGCAGAACCCGCAGTCATGACTACGAAAAAAAGTGTGAAGTAAAAAAAGATATACATAAAAGCTGTGACGTGAGATAAATAAATAGAACAAATTTGTTGATACTTACAGTGTTTCATGGTGAGGCGATTCAGGATACTCAACTGTGAATATGTCACCAAATCCAAATGGGCTACTATTCGCTCGTGTGTCAAGCGCAACTTGGAGATTGCTACTCTGAAAACACAGGGAAGAAAAAAATAGAAAAAGGAATGATACCTAATAAAAATCAGTAAAACAAAATGTACTGTCTGGACATCGAATGTGCGCATGCATTAGTGTCGTAATGCACATGATAAGAGATGAAAAGACAGAAAATCTAAAGAACAGAGCACATGATGCTGGGAAACACAGAAAAAATCAAAAAATAATAAAAAATATAATTGTCCGCGAACTTACCACATTGTACCACAATGCTGAGTGTGCATCTTTGCTATTCTGTTTGTCCCTGTTTGAGTCATATATCTGCACAGTGCGGCGGTGTAAGTTGATGCAAACGAGGAACCAATGATGTTCCTCTAGAATTGGTAAATACACCTGAAAAACAGTAAAAAAAAAAGACAAAAGACATAGAGCATCAGCTGCTGCCCGCATTTTGCAAAAATTCAATGAGAGAAAAAAAATAATGCATGTTTCTATATGGACAAGAGTGGATAGAAAAAGTACCCTCTCAATTTGTTTTAAATTGAGCTTTGAAAATGCACGCCTAACCTTAGCGTCGCTGCATTTTTCCAGGGGCAATACCAGCTGAGCCTGTTATTTTTTAGAAGAATTAACATTTGTAGAACTAGCATCAAAAGTTGAGAAATAAAAAGGCAAACAACAAAAATGCAGAAAAAGAACTTACCACTGTAGGAAGATCCAAAATCACTTTCGATTTTGAATCCCAGTCTGTCATTATTGCAGTGCAACACACCCACATGAAGTTGTTGCTGATTTCTCCATTGCGTTTGAGTGTGCCACGAAAATCATCTTCTGTGACCCAGGCTCCTTTGATTGAAACCTTAGTTGCACTGCCATCACCATTAAACGTAGCTAGAACTTGATGTTGATAGACTTTCTTGACCATTTCATCCAATTGGATCCCTTTCCCAAGTGTTGCTATGGCCTCTACAGTTCTCTGCCTTGTTTTGTACCTTTGAGCTCTTTGCTTGCTGATGGGAGGCACAGAACCAGCGTCTGGAAAGCGCTCACCGTCTGCAATTGGTTCAATAAGTTGAGGGACCAAAGTGTTAGTGCGTGGAGACTCCGGTGATGAATCCTCTATCATGATAGTATCATCAATCTGTAGTGTGCCGAGTGCTACAAAATATAATTAAAAAAAATAAAATGTTGAAATTAATATATAGCAGCATTTGCATGAAAAGCATATATATATATATATATATATATATATATATATATATATATATATATATATAAAAGGATGATACTTACAGTTACAAGTATCATCTCCCATAGAATCCATCATGGAAGCTCCTGGGAATTGCTCTTCACTTGGGGTTGGCTGTTGTTCTTGTTTTGGATCACTGATGCTGCCGTCGTCGCTGTGTCTGTCACTGCCATCATTGTGAGCTTCATCATCTTCATCCTCTGTATTGTCCTCATCATCATCATTTGCATCCCGCTCCACATCCTCACTTTGAGCCCCCTCATCAACAACAGTTTTGTGGACGCTTGAATCAAGACTAGTTGGTCTTGGAGCTTTGCCATGTTTTGTACCATTGTCTGGACCATAGTGAATGTTGGAAGTACCATGTGCAGCGACATCGCCTCCTTTTCCCCTTGTCAACTTGTTTACTTGTGTACAAAACTCAGAGAGTATATCGCTGTCCGATGTATCCAACATAACTTGAAGTTGTTGCATACATGTACTGATGATCTCGGTGCGCCTGCGTTTGAGTTTCTCATTCATCATGGTTAACAACTCGCTGATTGCGGGCGGCTGTGAAAACACAGAAATATATAGATTTCAGCACCTGTATATGATACACCAACAATGTGAAAAAAATGTACATGATACCGACATGGTACAGGAGGGATTTGTAGATATCATGTATGGTGCATTGCTCGGGTCCTAAAAAAAAAGAAGTCTAACTACATGATACTTCTGTACCATAAAAGGTATGGTTAGGTGAAAAGGAATTGAATAATGCATCTACTCATGTTTTGTGTGAAAAAATCTAAGTGATACCTGCGTGGATACACCACATATCATGTATGGTGCACACTAGTACACAGGTCTAGCAGAAAAAAAAGAACCCTAACTGTATAATAATTGACTAACATAAGTATTGCTATGGTTACCTGATAACATGTTTTTTTTTCATTGGCGTTGCGCCCTGCTTGGTCATGGTCTGTGGTCATTTGTTCTTCATCAGCATCAGTAGCGGGGGCAGGTACTTTTGGCTCGTGACCTCCTTCGCCATCTCGAATATTCATCTGTTCATCACCAGCGGTAGGACCATGGCAATCTGGTGTCTGCTGTCCTCCATCAACATAAGTAGCATTGCCCTGTCCTTTTTGCTCCCCAGCCTGCCTATCTCCATCATAATATATAGTGGCTTCTATATTTTTTATCTGAAAAAATGATATATAAGTTGTTGGGCTGCCAACAAAAAATACAAAAATAGGATCATTTGGGGAGCTTGAACCTGGATGGAATTGTAATCAGGATGCTTGGATCCTCTGCTGGTAGCGAGAATTTTTGCTTCATCGAGATGATCAGTGGTTACATGCGCTATGCGCGGTATACCTTGTGGAACAGTGATACTTGCAGCAAAATCCATGAAAATAACCTGCAAAAGAAAAAAAAGGAAAAAATCAAATTGTACAAAAAAATGTAACAATGAAAAAAAACACAGGAAAAATGGCAGTAACATGATACAAAAAAAATAAGAATAAGAAAAAAGAACTCACATTAAGTATATGAACACAACCTCGAATGTTCACATTTGTCTTTGTGTTCACTCTGAAATCACGGATGCCCTCGAAAAGATAATCAGCAACATGGTTGCACCAATTCAAGTTCTTGATGTTCTTACATCGCTAATAGCTGTCAAGTATTCCCTATGAACTGTTAGGTTAGTTCCTGGCACAAGATAAAGGCCCAAAGCAACCATAATAAAAGAAACAATGAATTCATCCTCAGTTTTTTCTTGCAACATCTAAGAAATGGCTTTCTTTAAAGATAAACCTCTGCCACTCTCTGTGAACTTTTCCTTCAGCCTATGGTCTGTATCTATAGCCAACTCCACGGGGATATGCCCTTCAGGAATTCCAATCACCTTCTTGATAAGTGGTCTTGTGGGGATTGATACTCCATCCAACTCCAAAGTACCAAGCTCAATATTGACATTGTTGACAAGCCACAGTGTCATTCTTTTGGGCATACTACAAACTTGCATCGACAGTAAATTCTCAAAACTAACGTTATTCACAAACCGAGTCTGATCAGGTGACAGTTGAGATGCTATGATGCTCATGCGGCTTGGGTTGCATCTGAAAGTAATAATCTGCTCCTGATAATGCACCAAAACATAAAGTAAATTTTTTTGATTAATATTTGTTTTTTTAAAAAAAACTTAAAGGGAACTAGTAGAAAACAATGAAAAAGGACTAGAAAAAAATGAGCTTAAACAAAAAGAAGACAGTTGAAAATATGATACCTCCTTTTCAGTTTCCACCCTCTCCCTTTTCTTGCTGCCACTAATGGCATTTGATTTATCTGGTAGGAATTTAAGCTTGGTACTATGTTTCGAGGTATATTTCTTCCTCTGTTGTCCAGCATTAGGTTGGTTGGATTTCTTGAACCTTGGTGAGCACCTCAGACCACTATGCACAAAATGTACAAAATCTGAATTATCTGAACATGTAGCCATATTGACTCTGTGCGAAAAAAAAAGGAAAATATGACAATTAGTCTGCTTTCAATCATTGTTGCTATATCTCTCTGTAATATCATATTATAGTGATACATGTTACAAAATTAGTTACAAAAATCTAAAGATGCCACTCCCCCCTGGTATCAACCAAAAATATCAAAACCAAAATGCAGTTTATCACATCCCTAAATGTGCATATACATTTGTTTAGTAGAAAAATGCATGGAAAAAGCAAGAAGTATGTACACAAATTAAATGTGGTTATACTGTATGAATACATGCATAAAAAACACACAGAGAACATGATAAAAATCCTCACACCCTTAAGCTTGATCAATTTTAAACCATATTTTTAAGAGATGATACCTAGTAAAAATCAAGTAGTGCATCTTAGGTATCACCCCCTCAGTTGATGGGAACACAATGTATGTGTGTCAAAAAAATGTGCACGTGCATCTACACATGAATAACACAAAAAACACGCAGTGTGTCTATTCCATATGGACTACTCGATGTCACAATTAGATTCCAACCACAAACAAAAAAGTTTCATGAGAGGAGTAACCAAACCTGTTAATTTTTACAGTACCTCAAAAAAATTAAACACGACTTCCCTTCCCCCCATCCGCTTCTGCCTCGCTACCTGTAAACCCTAGAACAGAAATGGAGATAGACATTGAGGCAGTCAAATTGGGGTGTGAGAAGACATAGGAAATGGAAGATAGAAACTGAGAATCTCATCGTAAGACATTGTGCTTTGTGCGAGAAATCGTCGGCCAAAAATTGAACGCGATAAAGGAAGATTAGTGTACATACCAACGCGAGAGGATTGCTGTGCGCAGGATGTCACCGCCGGTGCATCGCCGCCACCGGCGTGGGGAGGCGGAGTAATCAACCAGAGCGCAAGGGGTACAGGCAGTGCAGGGCTGCCGGCATGGGGGAGGCGGAGGAATCCACCGGGAACGCGAGGGGTACAGGCGGTGCAGCGTCGCCGGCGTGGGGAGGCGGAGGAATCAGCCGGAGCGGGACGGGTACAAGCGAAGAGAAGCGGAGGAAGGAGGCGAGCGGCGCGTGAAGGGGAAAGAAATTGAGGACGGAGAGGACGAGGAAAACGGATCTGGAGAGCGTAACGTTTCAGATATATTTATTTTGTCCCGTAACCACCGCGGAACGCCGTTGCGTAGATTTTCTGCGCTTATAAAGAAAAAACCAAGGACAATTTGGTCAGCCTTTATGATTAACTGCTGTCACCGGCTTGTTTAGACTAATCCGCTGTTACTGCGAGTACTACTCACCATTGTCCGTACGGCCTTCCCACTTGGGCCGATATTGTCTGCTCAGTTGCTCGTGGCCCAATTACAAGCTCCCCATTTGGGCCAACTACTCAGAATTCTATTTCTTTTCTGCCATCATGTGTAACAGTATAGCTGCTGTCGTATGATCTTTCCCCACCTACTATTGTGTGAAATTATCCTCGCTTCATACTCTCTAATCACTTTCTCATAGAGATTAGCACTCTGAAATTATTCCCGCTCAATTATCTCCAATCCCTTAATCCTTATTCCATATGGATTTGCACTCCACATGCTAGTTTGAGGCGAATTTCTTCCATGTTCACCTCCCTTCACATCTTGTTTACTTCTTTGCACTTGAAAAACAGATACCCTCCATAATCGTCCAGCCGTTTGCCCGTTGACAAACAAATAGTATCAATCTCCATCCCTTACCTGCGCAATGCCCACCCGCAATGCGAGGCTGTTGTGTGTAAGCTCCAAATCGCAGTGAGGTTGTTACGTGTAAGCTCCAAATGGAGTGCTTAATTTTGTTTGGGCAATTAAATTTATTACTAATTTCCACTTCTACTTCTTCCATTCGTCTGTATGGTATAAGCTAGAGCATTCCGTCTGCTCCTTCGTTCATATTCCTTTTGAATCTTGTAAGCTTATCTCATGCTCCCTCCGTTTCATATTATAGTTTGATCAAAGTTTTTTAGGTGTGACCAAATTTATATAAAAAATAGCAACATCTATCTCATCAAATTAGTTTTATTAAATTTAACATTAAATATATTTTGATAAAATGTTTGTTTTGTATTGAAAATATTGCCATATTTTTTTACAAACTTAATCAAACTTAAAAAAATTTTACTAAAAAAAGTCAAATATCTTATAATACGAAACGGAGGGAGCAGAGAAGATACCCCTGTTATCATAGTGTCAGGCTACCACATCGTATGCACTAGAATTGCAAGAATTACCTTCACATCTTACTGCATATACATTGTAAACTACTAAAAGCTTGGCTCATTGTTTACAACATACCACAAAATATTTACAAATTAGTTTCATATATATATATTGCATGCTGCAATAAAGCTACTGAATTCAGATATGGAACCACGTGTCTTAGTTCTATACTGTTGCGAACTTCACAAAAGCAAACAGAGTACAAAATCCTTACATACTTCAGTAAAAAAATAAAAAAAGGACAAAAGCCATTGCAATGAAGGCAGTCACGGGAATATGAACCTTCAAATTTATTTTTGCAGAAAGGTGTTGCAAATTCTCTCCCTTCACATCAACATGTTCTCTCATGATTCTTACACAGCAACATCATCCTGCAGCCTTGATTTCTTCTTCATGATTCTTACACAGCAATGTCATCCTGCAGCCTTGATTTTTTCTTCATGAACCTACAACAATTATATATGTGAATATATAGCAGGTTTATTTTGCAGGTTTCTTTTGTTGTAAGAGAAGCATTGAACCTACAACAGCCATCTAAACCATGATATTTTTCATGCTCTAAAAGAAAAGATCTACTAGTATCTACACAATTATATATGTGAATATATATCAGGAAAACTGGAAAAAGAAAGTATATATGAAAACATGATGTTCATCAAATAGAGATTACCTCCTAGCTCAGATCATAGATGGATCATAAAATCACTAGTACAGAACTTATCTGTAACGGCCTTTCCCGTGTCAGGGGCTTGCAGACCGTCACAGTGTCGTCATCTCTAACGGGCCGAAATAAACACCGATAAAGATATACTCGTACAGACATTATCCATATGCATGTATTTTGAGCCCGTCACCGATGAGACCTATCGGTGACGGGCTTATTTTTAGGCCCGACAAAGATTATCTTTGTAATCCTTGTTAGGCCTTAAACCTACGCTCATTTACTCATTGGTGACGGTCTCAAATTGAGATTCGATAAAGATAATATTTAGGCCCGTCACCGATGGTTGTCATCGGTGACGGGAGTAAACTTAGGCCGATAAAGATAACTGTAAAACCCGTCACCGATGTCCGTTTGTTGGCCATTACTGATATTTATTGCACACTATAAATACTTCAACTGCCTAGGGAATGGTTATCCCACTGTTCACTATTTTGGTGGGAGGTTGATGGGGGCAATTCTCATAACACCTAGCCAGTTCTCATTGCAAACTATAATTTATCGTCATGGTTGTGTTTCAAAAGAAAATACATTATGCTATGCTTGTTAATCCAAGGACCAAAACAACCTGACAATGATATTGATGTGTTCTTGGAGCCTTTTATCGATGATCTTGAGATTCTTTGAAAAAAATGTGTGGAAACTTGGGATGCGTATGGTCAGGAGAACTTCAAGCTACAAGTTCTATTGTTTTGCACCATTAATGACTACCTCACACTTGGTAATCTTTCTGCACAAACTGTACCCTGCTAGTACTCACCGAATTACTACTAGGATCGTAGCACAGCATAACCATGTAGCCGAGCGAGAAAGATGCAAGGGCTATTACTAGCAATAAAATAAGAAATAAGTAAAAGTCCAAACCAAACCTTCTAAGGAATAAGGAATAAGGAAAGTCAACAATGGTCAACTATGAAAGAGAAAACACAAATAAAAGTAATTTGTTTACTAAAAAAATAAAAAAACGTTATCTCAATCGGGCTTAAACTTAAGCTCGTCACGGATGAGCTCTCAATCGGGCTTTAACGTAAGCCCGTCACGAATGAGCTCATCTCAATCGGGTTTAAACTTAAGCCCATCACGGATGAGCTCATCTAAATCGGGCTTAAACATAGCCCGTCACGGGTAAGCTCTTAATCGGGCTTTAACGTAAGCCCATCACGGATGACTGTCATCCCTGAAGGCACTAGAGTTGAACCCCATTACGGATATGGTTTGATCACATAAAAACTAGGGTTCGTTCACTCTCAGATCTACACACACTTCACTCCTTCGAGCCCAGCGCCGCCGTCCACGAGCTCGCCGCCTCGACCTTCTCCAAGCACAGCCGCCGCCCTCGCCTCCACTGCCTTGACGTTCTCCTAGCCCGGCGCCGCCGTCCATCTCGTCGTCTCTCGAGCAGGTACGCTCCATTGGTCCTTTGAGAAAGTTGGCAGCATTGTTGCTGTTTATGGCCTGCATATGCATGTATAGTTCTGAAACTGTGCTGCCTTGTGCTCTGAAATTTAGTGATTGATATTAATTTAGGGTACTTTAGTTAATTTAGGATATTTTATTGATATTAGGGTAATTTAGTGAATGTATTTTAATTTTAGAAATAATTTTTTATGCATGTAAGTATTTATGTATGTATTTAGTGAATTATATTTGAGATGGACTTATGAAGTTCATGTATGATGTTTATGTGTGATGGGACTTAGTAATATGTGGATATATGTCAAATGTAGGGTATTTTAGTTAATTTAGATGAATTCTAGTGAAAATTATATTTAGATAAGTGAATTTAGTGAATTATTTGGGCTTGTGATGTTTATGTGTGATGTGTGAAGAGACTTAGTGAATTAAGATGGGCTTGTGATGGGACTTGGTGAATTTTAGGTATTTTAGTGTATTTTAATTAATTTTTAAATTTTGAATAATACTTTTGGTGAAATATTAATGTTTATTTTTACTTTTTGTCGTACACAAGTTATTTAGAAAATGTCTCAGCAAGGCAAACCCACGTCGGCGACAACTAGCGGGACCACATCGACCCGAAACCCTAGGACCCAAAATAAGATTCCTAAGGAACGAATGACCATAACAGAGGTCAACGCCCTAGGATTCCCGGTGGCACCCGTCAAAGTTTTTAAGAAGTTCGCATCGGTATGCGGGGTGCTAGGGAGGCGACACTTCACCATTTTGGTCAACGACGTCAAGCTTGTCCCAGCTGCAGAAAAGGAGGAAGCTTTGGTGCAGTTCAAGCAGAGCTTCGAATATCCTGAAGAGGACGAGCAAAGGCTCAAGCATCGTGCTTTCCAAAAGATGGGAACCACTTGGAAAAATTTCAAGACAAAGCTGGTCGGCGAGTACGTCCTTAACCCCAACCAGCCAACACCATATGAGACATACTCGTGGATCACCAAAACCGTGTGGGGCGAGTTTTATGCTAACAAATCAACCCCTGAGTCCCGAGCAAAAAGCGAGGCTACTAAGGCACTACAGGCTAGAAACGTGCACTCGCACTGGCTTGGCACCGGAGAATATAGCGGGAAGCAAGATGAATGGCAGAGGGAGGATGACGCTGCTGCGCAATCTAACACCCCGCCGCCATTTGCTGATATCCCGAACGAATGGGCAAGGAATTGGGTAAAGGCTATTAAGAACAACGATGAGACAGTTACGTTCCCAAATTCCCAAGATCAACAAGTGTACGAGCAGACGGTAAGTACAACATATCGAATATGTTTAATTTGTTTCTATCGTAGCCTTGATTTAACTCGACCTTAACTGTACCACAGATCGCATATGCTGTCGATAGACTGTCCTCGCAAGAGGTCTGCTCACAAAGACACGAGGACAACATCCTCACGAAAGTGTTGGGCACCAAAGAACACCGTGGACGGACAAGGGGCATTGGCTCTGAAGCATCTAGGCCCCGTTGTGAATTTTGGTAATTAATGACAAGCGCTAATTGTGGACTAACGATTCTCTTAAGTTACACATATTTGAGCTAGGGTTACTCAACATGAGAGCATGGATGATCACCGAGGTCATTTTTCGGTGTTGCAATGATGAAAGGATTGAAGACGGTAAAACTAGCGGTTTTATTTTAATTGATCGAGGAGTTTGGGTGATCAAATTTGCTATAATTTATTTATAGCTTTGCTGTACTATCAAGGGGAGTAATGACCTAGTCAAAGAGATGATCAAAATGCCACATTAGGTCATTTGCACTTAAGTCTTGGTTTGCTCTTGAATTTTCTCCTGTTGACTGTCCCTCGGCGGTCTAACCGGAGTGCTCTACCCGGTCTGACCGGGCCTATGCGTCGGTCTGACCGTGGAACACTAGCCGGTCTGACCGGCAGTTCTTGGCGGTCTGACCGGCCACTTGCCGCCGGTTTGACCGGCCGGCTGGAGGCTGGATGGCTGCCTCTGGCCTGGCGATCCAGAGCCGCCAGAGCTGCAATCGGTCAGACCAAGCCGATGGCAGTCTGACCGAGCCGCGGCGGTTTGACCGGCCGTTTGGCCTCCGGTCTGACCGGCCCTGTGGTCCTAGTGCATTTAATGCAGTCCAACGGCTAGTTTTCCAGCCGTTGCGAAGTAGTCCGGTCTGACCGGCCACACAATTGCGGTCTGACCGGCAATACACAGAGTTGGTGGATTTCGTCCCCAACGGCTAGTTTTGGGGGTTTGAGGTATAAATACCCCCCCCATTTGTAGCAAGGGGGCACTCTTGGCACTTGCTTCAATTGCATACACCCCTTGCACCTCTCTTACACATACTTGAGCCTTTGTTCATTCTTTAGTGTGGTTTGAGAGTGGATTAGCCAAGAGTCAAGTGCTTTGGCTTTCTTGTTGAGTTAGTGTGGCACTTGATCATCTCCAAGCCGGGTCATCGCTTATTACTCTTGGAGGTTGCCGCCTCCTAGACGGCTTGTGGAGGTGCTTGTCCGGTGACCTCTCCAAGGAGATTGTGGAGGAGGCCCGGTGCCGTTTGTGAGTGGTTTGGAGTTCACCACCTTCGGAGTGATGGAAGAACTACCCTAGTGATCGAGGCTTGGGTAGTCCTCTCCGTGGGCCGACTCCCATCTTGCCCACCCCTTGACGAAGAGGGCGTGCGGTGGCTTCGTGGTTGAGTGGTGGAGTTGGGCTCGCCTCAACGGGGACGTAGGAAACCGGCGAGTTTCTGAACCTCGGTGAAAAATCTTTTTGTCTCTTATCCTTTTACTTATTGTGCAATTTACATTGCTAGAGACATACTTGAGCCACTATCACCCTAGGTTTGCAAAACATAACTTAGTTGCTTAGTTAGACGTGTCCCTCACCGAGCCTAGCAACTTAGGTTAGTTTTGATTAAGTGTCATTTAATTTTAAAATCGCCTATTCACCCCCCCTCTAGTCGACATCTTTGATCCTACGGGCTCCCATATTCCATGGAAGGTTGGGTTTCCCCAACATATGTGACAGTATAGGAAGCGAAAGCTGACAAAAAGAAGAAAGATGCAAGCCTGAAGGAACAGCTTAGAGAGGAGATCAGAGCCGAGCTCAGCTCTGAATTTAATGAAAAATTGAAATGGGTGGAGGCACACATCAAGGGTGAGCTCCAGCAACAAAACGACGACCCCGTCACCGCTCCCAGAGTAGAAGAGAGCCCCACGAAAAGGCGTAGCAGTTGCATATCAACTTATAGGCGGCGGTAGAACAACCACCAGTCCCTACCGCAGTCGACCACATAATGGTAAAACCAACAAACAATGCATATGTTGTCTTAACAAATCCATAAATTATATCATATTCTAGGAACATGGATGAATCTATCGCAGGGACCCATACAGTGCACCCTAGTAGTTAGGGTGACACCAACATTTACAGTTCCAGCCGCCGAGGGTGTTGCGTTCAAGCCTGCACCGGAAACCTGAGTGCATAGGGTGCAACTGATGGCCTGGCAGGCTAAAGTACAAGTGGACTTGGTCAAGCCTGAATGGGTCAGTTGGACTCTGCAGCATCCATCAAACGACAAAATTTTGACCCTAGGAGCTGCACATGGGACCTTTATCCAATGGCCCAAGGACCTCATTGAGATAAAGATGACTCCTAGGTCAAATAATGCACCAAGTACTCGTCCGCTGCCAATACCTGCTCCAACTCTTCCTTCAGCCCCTCCTGCCATTGAAGAACAAGATGAAGATATTCAATTGCAATATGATATGGATTTTGGGGATGATCGTATGGAGGCCGACAACATGCCTAACATTCCTCCTCCTATCAAAAAGAGCAGGAAGGCGCAATCTTCTCATCCATTTGAAAAACAAGCAAAAAAAACTGTTGGAAGGGGGAGAGGACAAGGAAAGCTGCAAACCTCACTTTTTTCTGGCTCCAAAGAAGCTAGAACTGGGCAAGGCGCCATTAGTTCCTCCTTCGACCACCTTCCAATTAGGCATGCCTTTGGTTGGAGACCATGACTTAGCGAAGATGAGACCTATTTGCAAGAAGTTGCATGGGTACTACATGGAGAAGACCAACGTAAGGAGGAAGAATAGAGAGACCTCTATGACGGGCTATCACGGTCCACAGTCGTCTCTTGGGCCAGAAGCCTATATTGTGTTAGACTTTTCAGATCTCTTTGACCTCTACAGGCTGTAAGTGGTAGACACCAATCTCCTAAGACATGCACCGGATGTTGCCTTACAGATCCATCTATGGTCAACTTGCAATGTTAATTACATATAAATTTGTTTTAATTTATAACTCGGTTTGGCAGGTTTTGATGCTTAATTCTTGAAGATGCATGTCGGCGGTTTGGTGATCACTGAATGGATGTGTGAATGGATGTGAATGGCATATGTGAATGGATGTGTGAATGTGAATTGCTGTGAATGGCTGTTTGATTTGTGAATTACCGTGAATGGCTATGAATGGCTGTGTGAATGGGGTTGCTGGAAAAGGGAATATATATATCTGTTTCTGCCATTTTGCAGCGGGCATGGCTAGCAAAGGCTTGAGGCTAGCCAAAAAACAAAATTTATTTTTTTGGGTTAAATACTCATTCGTGACAGGTTTAAGTTTAAGCCTGATTCTGATGAGCTCATCCGTGATGGGCTTAAGTTTAAACCTAATTGAAATGAGTCATCCGTGACGGGCGCCATACCATACCGACAAAGGTGACCTAGTCATCTTTGTCAAGTTCAAGTATGAGCCTATCACAGATGAACTCATCGGTGACGGGCCCTAGTTTGGCCCTAGTTTGACTCATCTGCTAGGTCAAACCTATCGGTGACGGGCTTTAGTTTTGGCCCGATAAAGATAATTGTTATCCATGACGGCAAAATACCCGATACAGATGACTTCTCACATCAGTGACCTTTGGTTCGTGACGGGACCCCTCCCCGACACAGATGAGGCTTGCCGTCCGATTAAGATAAGCTATTCCGTGCTAGTGAATTATGGCAGCGCATAAGACATAGTTGTTCATGGCTGGATCAGTTATTTTTACTTCATAAGACATGCATATGCAGCTATGCAGTTATGCTTATGCCATAGTCCATTGCAAAGGAAAGAATTTTTAATGTCCATGCTGCAGAGGTACTTTTAGCAGAAAATGGACCTATTGATATTAACAAAAAAGAAGTGCGCTGAGTAAAAAATGAGCTCACCGCCCATCTTTACTATCCAAATGCACCATCTCATCTGAGCAGAAACAGATAACCATTTGATCTGATCAGCCCGATGAGATTCTCAACGGTTTGAATTGAACACAGAATTCACCCATGGTGTGCACAAATTTTACCCCCAAAAGGCACGAAGCATGCGGATCAATCGGTCAGGCACAACACTGCTAAGTCACAGATCCAATCACTTACAGAGTACAGACCAAAACTTTGTGGGTTCTGGTCATTAGTTGTGCTAACAGGCATATCAATAAAGACTAACATAACAATAATATCTCACTGCACATACTCGCAACTAGAAGTAGCAGGACATGTTTTTAATTGTCATATTTGTACCTTTGCAATTAGAATAAATGACATGAACTTTATACCCAGCCAGGAAAAAACAAATATTAAGTGATATCTAAAGATAAGAGAATCAATACTGAAAATCAGAAATAACTAATATAACAGTTGTTTTCATAATGAAAATCCTCTGTGTTCAAAAGTATGAAACAAAAAAAAAGGTAGCTGCAAGAAAGAAAGGGAAAATAAGAGGGCAAATTGGTTCTACCTTCACTGTAGGGCAGGGGAATCCAATGATGAGGAGCAGGGTGTCGGCTGGGTCCAGGCAGCTGTGGTCGATGTTGGTGCCATTCAAGCGTGCAAGATCATGAGGAGGCACAGTGGTTGTCACATCTGGATGAAACTACCGGCATGAAAGAAAAAAAAACATAACTTCACAACCTGTCAGGTCTGCATCAAAGCTCACGCCGAGCAGCTTCTTGCCTTAGAAGTTTGCTTGCCTCAGTATAGACTGCATAAAAGCACAGAAGAAATCAATAAAGCTTTGCGTTACACAGGACATTGACAATTGAGACGCCCTTAGAAAGTTCAGAACTTTCTTGAAATTCCTCCGGAAGGACATTTATGACATAGAAACGTGATTATATCCAAGCACAAGCATGGAAACAGAAGGCAGGGGCACAGTCAGACCGTCTTGAACTCCTGCCTGATGAGTGCCTGGACACTGAAGTCCTTGCCGGTAAGGTCCAGCCCCCATGTCACCTATAGCCCATATTCCCCTGCACACACAGCCCCAACCGAATCAGTGCAATGCCATGAACTGGTATCTTTGCAAGTGAGAGGGCACCAAGCTATTGGTCGATGAACCTTGAAAGCCAGAGCCATGTCGGTGACCACTGACCAGGAGAAAGGCCACCACAAGCGCACCGACGCTAACTGTATGGATCCAAAAATCAAGTATCATACAACCAATTAACCATCAAATTTTGATATACCGGCAGTGATGTATATCAGTACATTGACAATACATGGTGTATATATTAATCAAATGTAATCTTAACATAATTTCTTAACAATAATTTTAGTCCTTCACCTTCAAAATTCTGAGATGCAAGGGCTTAATTATGCATACGTTAATGGCGTAGCAAATACACAACAGACAACATTTTCGTATGTACTGACAATTCCGTGTCTTCTTGATAAAGATTTTTGTGTGCTCTCAAGCTCTCATGCACTGTATGAGAGACATGAGACTGAAGTAGACAAGGTCTCTCAAGGTAGCCAAGACCTCAAGAAAAACTACAAGAAGGTCGATTCCAATGTGCTGAATAAAATACCAAGAGCCCCTGTTAAGACAAAAGCTCAATAAAATGTGCTGCAAGGAGGACATCTGTGAGACCGTGATGAGTCATAAGACCAGCCATACCTGTTAGAATGTTAGTGACATATATGACTTTGTCAAAATACCATATTCTGTAATACCTGATTGCCGAGGTTGAGAAAAATCAAATAAATATAGTCTGCATACATACTAGCTAGTACATAATATGCCAAGACCCAGGCTATGTTGAAAGTAAAAACAAACTGCCGCCAATGTAATGGCTGCAAGGAGCTCACTAGATTTTAACGAGTGATAGCTTATCGAAATAAGCACCTTGGTTTGATGGCAAGGGGATAACTCGCAAGGCTATCCTCATACATAATAGGAACCAATGGCATAATGTCAGTGTCTAACGGATTTAATTCCTTAGAAGAACTCATGTCACTGGAGCAAGCAGAAATTTTCCTAAATAAAGCGGGTGGAGGCTCATAAAAGAACCTGTCATGCTCTAAAGGTGACATCCATATCCGGAACTTCCTGACAGAATGCTGACATTTTAACTGGTAACCTTCATGGATTTTTATCTGCGAAGGTTTCTCTGTATGTTTGATACGCAGCATCTCATCTGTATGTTTGACACGCAGCACCTCATCAAGACCGTACAGGTTTTCAATAACCCGCTTTGTTGGATCATAAAGACCCAATTTCCTCCCTGTGTTGAGCAAGATCCTGCCATCCTTTGGATCAACAGCCATTGGAACCACAACATTGGCACTACCAAGGGAATAGCCAGGCCAACCTTTCAGATACACTTTGTATGCTCTATCCCATCGACCATGCTCCAGCTTCCAAATATCCAATTCTTCTTCAAGAGGATTAACGAGAACAGCACACAGAATTCCCTCAAGCTCTACCACAAATGATTGGCAAGGGCTTCTGTTGTGCCTTATTGGAGTACACGAAGGGCACTGGATGACACCAAACGTCCTGGTTGCAATCTCGAACGAGACAATGGCCCTTGTGTTACTCTGGCACAACCTTGGCTCACTCATCCAGTACAGAAATCCGGCCAGATAGGCTGGAGGCATGTCACTCACAGGTAGAGACGGCTGTGTAGCAACATCATACGTACGACGAGTTTTACAGGTAAAAACCGAGCATGTCATGTGATAATGACAGGTTTGGAAGTTCCTCCACTCATAGAAAATCTCCACAATGACATGTTCCTGCATAAGTGGATCGAACCCCAGGCCGACATTCCTGTTGCCAACAGTAAAAGCATGGCCTTCTTGTGTAAATCCATCACGAAGTGTTTTATGAGGCAAGGCAAGAGCCCCTCTCGTGCGGCAGACATAGCGGTAGCCTGTACAAGGGTTGTAGAGATAATCCTCCGTCTCAGTGCTTATGAGATTCATCCCATGGCAAGGCTTGGAGCAAACCAACTTTTCATCAAGCCATGTACCTTTACTAGGAGACTCTTGAAGCAATTTCTTTATGGTAGCAAAACTAAAGCCTGATCCACCAGTGCCCTTGCCCACAAGCCTGATCTTTGGCCTCCCGTCCATGTTATAAATATTGTATGCACGAATGAAGCTCTCACTCCAATAAATCTATGCCACTGCTTAGAGACAAGTTTGAACTGCACGGCATAATCACCCGGAAGCCGGAGTAGGATCTCCTTTATCACCTTGGCCAGAGGAGATGACAAGGCTATCTCTTCATTGGTTTTACACACAGGAGCAAGACTCTCTTCAAATAAACTGATCATTCCAATAGCAGAATGTGCAGTTTGGTAAGGCAAATGAGTTTCCTTGATTGCAAGGATTGTTTCTAGTGTTTCAGATGTGGGATCATAGGTAATCACCTTGCGATTGGATGTGGCAATGATTACCTTCTTCTTCCTTGATATACCACTACTGCCAGCAGAACCAATAACTTCGATAACATCTGGCTTCATTAAATCTCGGGCAACATGCTCTGTTGACAAATCAATGCAATGCTCCAATGACCAATCACTAGAATAAAGATCATTAAGCTTCCAAATCTCCAGCATAGACGAGATACTACGAAGGTCCCGGACCATGCACAGCTTGCCAGAGAGCTCCACCAAGTGCACTCCTGATACCGCAAAGGGTGGTGACCTGACCAATCTAAATGTCTCTCCTGTCACAGAGAAGGATAAGATGGCAGCATGTGGCCTCAAGGAACAAAACACAGGGGTAGTAAGCCAATGAAGAAATCCATTCACGAACACTGGCAGAAGTTTGTAGCGTGAAGTTGCAGTAACGGAAGATGCAGCAGTGCGGAACTTGAAGGGTACGCCTCCACTAGCTAGCCTCCAGGAGTCCCCATGCTTGCCCCCTAGAGTGTATATCTGACACCTAGTATGCGGGTGTCCAGAAATAAGCTCACGAAACAACCTAATCACCTTGTACTCCTTGGTCCGGGCATCAAACCCTAGTCCGGCAGTTCCCGATGGTACTGCTTGGCAAGGTGGCAGCCGGCTGATCGACCTCGTTGCAGCATTGAAAACGTAGTATTCTAGCCCCATAGCATCATGCAAAAGGGTGAGCCCATGGCACGGTGCAGGTGCCATGTCTATGAAATCACCACGCACATTATCCAGAGTGAAGAGCAGATCACCGGGGTCTGACGATGAGGATATGCGCACAGATGTGGAGTCAAATCCTGCAGTCCGCGAGATGAAGACCAGCTTAGGTGGCAATGACCTGGCCTTGATCTTGGTCTTGGCCGTGTGAAGGCTGCAGAATTGCTCAGAAGAGAGATTCACGGCCCAGGACCGGCAAACAGCTCGAAATCGTAGGACAGATTTGACAGGCAGCCACTGGAGCACTTCCATCATTATCTCGTCCGGCAGCATCGGTGCCCCAAGGGGTGGTGCAACCTTCCTCCTCTTGTGGCACATCATCATGTCACCTCAAAAATTCACTGAAAAATGTACGGCAGAAGTGCTTGTATATCAGTACAACGAAGTTAAATCTCGAGTTCTTAAGCGGGGTCAGTATATATAGATATAGAAAATAGCCGAAAAGGCCTATAACCGTGAGAATAGCGGATCTAAACGTGGGACATTAGGGGTTCAGTTGAACGGTTGAAGCCCCAAACTTTTTGGGGGAAAAAACAGACTATGATTACTATTTATTAATAGTAAAGGAAAATTAAGAGAAAAGCTTTCCGGTCTGAAGAGAATCTAGGGTTAAAGCAAATTCGAGAAGAATTCCGTCGGGTATAGAGAGGCGAGAAGAGGATGTGTGCAACGGATGGATGCTCACAAGGATGCGGCGGAAGCAGCAGACGGACGACGGCGCCCCTGCTCGCGGGATTGGGATTAGCGCAGGCGGCGGACAGGCGAACTCGCAAGGAGACGAGATTTTGTTTTTTTTTTTTTTAGAAAGATTTTGGTTTTTCTTGGGCACAACCACAACCGCACAATTACGCTGGATCTGATATATAATACACTTGTACTTCTATAAACCGGTGTATCCTGTATCCGATACATATTAGATACAGATGTGTATGAATATACATACAGCACGATCAGGTATAGGTTGCAAATTTAAATTAAACATATCTCTCCTTAACCATCTTTGGCTGATTAATTACTTTGCTGGCGCAACCATCAGCGCTGCCGTCAGATGTTTGCTCATGATCACGACGAATCTTACAAGCGAAACCAGGAGCCTATCTCATTATCATCGCATCATCTGAACCCAATTGCACTGGTTCGATCCTCTTGGATCTTGCTTGACGCTCCAGATATCAGTAAGGCAGCAGCTGCATCATAACCACAAACCACTGCTTCAACGCACAAAGACGACAATCGGTCGTCCTGGACCTGGCAATGCATCATAGCAAGTTATTAGCACAATAGCGCCGACAACATCCTCCAATCGAAAAAAGGCACATGCCAAATCTTAGAGCTTCGAATATTACTTAATCATGCGTTTAATAGGCTAAGAAGACTGTACGGATCACCACTAGCAACCGTTTTACCTGTCATGTTTTGTTATTTCTGGATAGGTTCGGGGATATGACTGTAAGTCTGTAGCAGCTGATTGCAGTTGCAAAGTAAATGGACTTGTACACATTTCTCTTTCTGTGGCATCTCCCTCCCTATGCTATGGTAGATCGATCGAATGGGGCTCATACTGCTGACTGCGTTCACAAGTCTATCTTTTGCTTCGGCAATTTTCAGCTTCTGCATCAGCAACACCTCTCCTGATTACTGAAGAAGTGAAGCCATGCGGTTTCTACGCATGCTACCCTTGAATGTGTGTGTGAACTGCAACTCTGCAAGTGGTGGCCAATGAAAGAAGAAAGTTACTAGAGCCATCTAACATATTTCATTTCACGACGTTAGTAAGAGATAAGTTGGGACAATGTACAGAGAAAATGGATTTTGGACAGCAGACAGCACCTGTATGGCGTTTGAAGAAGCTTCAACCTTCAGGTATAAAGATTTTGTACGATCTGCTTGTTCACACGGATGTAGGGAACGTGAGAAATGTTGGGCCAGTCCTTTCCCAATTTCTCACTATGCAACTTGTGTTCCTCTTCCTTCAGCCATTCTTCTCTCTCTTTCATCAGACTCGACGGATCATCTTTGTTGCTATCCAACGCTTCCTCCAGCTTCCTCCTCACCCATAAGTACAACTCCCCCAATTGGTCAGGCCATTTATCTCCTTCACTCTGCTGCAACCACTCTTCTAGCAGTTCCTCCTCGGATTCGTCTTCCTCCGGTTGCTTGTTCAGACTCGACGGCTTCTCCTTTTTAATGCAGGACTGTTCTTCCAGGTGCTGCTTCCTCGGCCAATATTTGTCACCCTGATACAGCTGCTCCCCTTTAGAGCTCTTCAATAACTCTTCTCGCTCGTTCATCAGCAGTCCCACTTCCTCTTTCTTCCGCTTCATCTTACTAATCTTCCTAGTCCCGTACCGCATCTTCCTCTGTTTCCACACGTCCATCTTCATATTCCGCCAAAACTCATTCTCATAACCCTTCTGGCATCGTGCCTCTAGTTCAGATGAACACCCCTCTATTTGCAACTCTTTCAGGTTACCTGGCAGGCTGTTGGGTGGTATCGAGTGAATCCAGTTGTAACCCTTCAGAGTGAACCTCTTCAAGGATGACAGAGAGGACAAGATTGATGGGAATACATCGGACCGAGAAAGCTCCAGCTCCAGCTCCTGTAGAGATGTGAGATGCTGAAGCCACTTCTCCGTAATGCTTGTACGGCTCCCTACTCCGTCAAGGCGCAGATTTTGGAGGGAGGGAGTTTGTGGGATAACAATTTCCGGATCTATGTCTTGATCGCCATGCAAGGTAAGGTGAGTGAGAGAATGCATAGCGCGATCGATTTGAGCTGGGGCTTGCTCGTCTTCATGTGCCGACTTTTCATCTAATTCTGTAACTATTGTGCGACAACAAATAATCCGTAGATCCTTAAGGTTTCTGATATACCACAGTCCACCTATAATACACACAAACAGACTTTCGATATGTAGATACTCCAAGGACATCAACTGTTTACATGGAAGGATTACTATGTCTGATTTGTACCACCAGTTAATACCACATACTACCTCTAAACGAGTCAGACCGTTTAGCCCCTGCAAATACCTTGAGAACGTATCATCATATGGATAACAATACTTAATAATTATCTCTTTCGTGGCTGAGCCCAAGGACTCGAAAGGCACTACTCCCAATTTATTGCATGAACGTATCTGCAGCTTTTGTAGGTTTGGAATGAAGTTGCTGCTCCCTGCATACGTCCAACTCTCCCAATTCTCCATATCTTCAAAGCTTAGGTCCTCCAAAGACCGAAAGACCACGTTTGAGGTTCCCCAAAAATCAGAGTCTATATCCTTTATTGACGGCAACCTATCCAACTTGAGTTTTTGCAGATGCTCAAGCTGTCCAAGTGGAGGGAGAACCTCCAAGTTTTTGCACGAACTTATCTCTACAACCCGTACATGCTTGAGCTGCCCCATCCAATCTGGAAGATCAATTCCTGAGTAACCATACAGTTTTAGCTCCTGCAGAAATCTTGGAGGAGACAAACACCCAAGTATCGACTTGGACAGATCAGGTGTAAGTGTTTCCGGCACAGTATAGGTCGACCATTTTAATTCTAAAGCTGTAATATAGTCCTTCTCAACTATGTTAGCTTGAAGTGCCTCTGCAGGATCAGTCACCATCTCAAGGTCTGAAATACAAAGTGAACCTCTCAAATCGTTCATGTCACTTAGCTCAGTTATTCTGTGACCTTCTTCTGCTTTAATATGGTATTCATGTAGCTCTTGCAATTTAGTTAGCTTCCCAATGCCATTAATCTGAGCAATTGTGTCTGAGCTAGCATGCAAGTGACGTAGGTTGATTAGGCAGTTCATATTTCCAGGTAGTTCATCAAATGTACAACCCCTCAAGTCAAGAACTTGGAGTTGGGACAAGCTGCACACTGAATCAGGCAGTATCTTGATCCCAGTGAAAGAAAGATCTAGATATCTGAGGTATTTCAATGCACTCACATCGTTTCGAATCTCAGCACCCAAATTAAAAGAAGAGAAAGCCAGTACACGTAGGCTTGTTGAGCCATCAAATATTCTACCAAGAGGGAGATAAGTTTCATATGAATGATCAAAGTCACCGATCAACATTGTAGTCCTCAACTGTTTGATATTGAATTTGTCTGGCAGTGCATTTAGGCCCTCCATGTCAATTGATAGATAGCGGACATCCTGTGAAACACATTTCAATTTATAATTGATACCATGGTATTCATTAGAGGATAGTGCACTTGCAAAATTCCAAACCAAATCATGCATAATGTACCCAGCTTTGCATGCTGGCTGAAGAAAGCCCCTATTGACAATTTCGTCAAACCATTCCCCAGCTACATCCTCCAATCTTGAGAATCCAATAGAATTATTCAGCTGAACAAAACCGTTAGCTATCCACATCTGCACCAACTTATCTTTTTCAAACACATAATTTCTAGGAAATATGGCACAATAGACAAAGCATTGCCGCAAATGTCCAGGTAACATACTGTAACAACTTCCAAGAGAAGATATAACTCTGATTTCAAAGTTATCTGAAATATTCCACCACCAACTATTTAAGAGTTGCCCCCAATGAAATTCTTCCAATTTACTTCTCAGTGTTGCCCCAATTACCTTAACTACCTGTGGCAATCCAGGTAGCCTGTGTGCTATTTTTCTACCAATTTCTTCGAGATCTTCTGTGGGTAGACTTCTGCACAGATCAACAAATGCATAACTCTTAAGAAGTGTCCATGAGTCATCAGTTTGTAATGGATCCAAAATTACAGGGCCTGCAGTCCCTACAAAGTTAGATACACTATACAATTGAGTTGTAACTAAGACCACACTTCCAGGTGCTCCTTTGTTTAGTACACTCCTTAAACCATTCCATATCACGAATATCTCATCCCATACATCATCAAGTACAAGGAGAAATCTTTTACCTTCTATGATTTTTTGAAGTTCAGAGTGGACAGTTTCCAGGCTGGTCATACAACTGAGGTCATACTTGGGATTAAAAGAATAGATTATCTGTTTTATCATAACCAATTGGTCAATTCTGTCAGTCATATAGACCCATGCAGATTGATCAGCAAAGTGCTCCCGAACATTTCCATCATTGAATATGAATTGGGCAAGAGTGGATTTGCCCACTCCACTGATTCCAACTATGGGAATAACTGCAGGATTCCGAAGGTCTGTAACAGTGCTTTTGTGTGAAACACCGATATAATCTGCCTCATTGTTGCCCATTTCATTCTTGGGGTAAGGGAATTTAGGATTCCTAAGGCATGTGCTGTTGTGTGAAACATGGCTATAAATGTAATCCACCTTATTGTTGCCCATTTCATTTTTGGGGTAATGGGATACTTTTGTGGCTTGCTTTTTAGATAGATCAATTTTCTGAAGAGTATCAGTAATCCATCCCTTCTGAGGAATGTGTAGCTTCTCAGCTTCTTTCCTAAACTCAAGTGATTCTGCAGATGCTATATAACAATGGGCATCGTCCAGTACCATTTTTCTTATCATATCTATCTCCTTATCACGGCCAATTAGGGACTCATCACAAAGCAAATATTTAGCCTTGGTACTATCATGGGACTCAGAGGTGTGCTCCTTCTCGCCTTCCGATAAATCAATAATGGATTCACCTTGAGCACAAATGCTAAGAAGTTTACCAATGGTATATTTCATTCTGATACGATTATGCTTGTCAGAACGAAGCGAAGTCACCTGTCAGGAAAAAGTAGCACAAAAAACAATGTGTTAGACAACGTAATTACATCATACAATACTATTTTCACGAAGAAGCATATAGAACTATTTTGCTCATATGCACTTATAAGTTAGCCTTTTCTTTTCCATACACATGCGTCAATTGTAGGCATTATATAGAAGGTATTGTCAATTTGGCTCCTTCCTCTCATGTCATTGTTTGAATCCATGATAGATAAACAAGACAGCTGGACGACGGCAGCAAGGGATGAGAAGGAATTTAGGTTGGGATGAAGAACATTGATGGAGAGATATTTCTTTATACCAATTGGAGGCTCTCCTATAAGTCCCCACGTTAATCCTAGATACTCCCTCTATCCCATAATATAAGAGATTATTCCTATTTTAGCTAAGATTAAGAAAGTAGTAAAAGTACAAATGATGGTACAAAAGGTGATAGGAGATGAAATAAACTAGTACAAGAGTTGATAGGTGGAGATTAAACTAGTACAAAAGTGGGTAGGTGAAATACAAAAGTGGATAAGTGGGGAATAAAGGATTATCTCGGGATCACAAAATCTCTTATATTTTGAGACAAATTTAAAGACCAAAATCCCTTATAGTTATATTATGGGACGGAGGGAGTATGTAAAAAAAAAAGAAATTCTCATATTAATCAGAAATAAGAAAAAAAGTTGGTGATGGTAGGAGTAGCATACGTTTTCTGGGCAATATATAGAAGATTAGAAACAACGCACGTTTCACGAATGAACTACCAAGGGACCTTGTGGAACATCGATAAAGTGATTAGAATAATTGTGATTCATGAAGAGATTAGAATAATTATGATTCATTTCTTCACTCAATAGACTTACCGTATAGTACCTTCATATATAGGGGCGGATTTACTATGGGGGCAGCGGGGCTTGAGCCTCCACTATTGACACTAGAACTATGGGAGCCCTCATTAAGCCCCCAGTAAAACTTTTTGCCATACATACGTGCCAAGGGGTAGTAACTTTGTCTAGTTTGTTTAGACCCTCACTATTTTTTCCTGGATCTATTACTGTTCATATAAGCCAGCTCCAACTACCCAATCTAATCTAACCAAATACTTTACGGAGCAAGTACTATAATGCTTAATGTGTTGCCCCTAAAAGTGTCACATAGGATTGAATGATAAGGTGGGAGGGAAGAAGTGAGGAAAGAGAAGTTGAGCCACTCCTTATGCAAAGGACAACCTCTACACAAACTTCAAGAAAGAGGAGATAAAAGAAAGAGCGGATTAGACAAACAAATAAAATAAAATCATTGGGATTAGTATGCTAGAGGTAGTGTAGATATGATGCATGATACATACCACCTCTTATTTTACATGGACAAAATTAGATGTGGCAACTACCGCTTCTATAAAACTTGCTCTCAGAAACCCCTTCACCAATATAACACCCAATTATTGCTTCGGAGTATTACCGTGCTCTTCAAACCAATCATCCACAATCTATGTTGAATAGTATAGGAAGAGAGGAATACTGTGAATATTGGACACATTGTATTGAGCCTCAGGGCAAGTATATATAGGTTACATGGATTTGATCTTAAGCAAACTCAAAGAGATAGATGGAAACTAATCCTATCCTACCATAACAAACCGGATACAATACAATCCTATCCATATACTCTAACATCCCCTCGCAGTCCAAGCGTGAGCAGCGTGGGCGCTTAGATTGGAGAAGAAACTGATGAGAGTGCTCAATACAGATAGATAGCCCTTTGTGCCGTAGTCGATGTAGCCAAAACGAAGGACATGAGGGAGCCGTGGTCAACAAAGCCGTGCATAGAGTAGTCGTGGTTGATGTAGTTGAAGTCGGGAAGTTCATGTCGAGGTAGCCGATCTGCAAGAGGCTCAAGGGCGCCGTGGAATGATCGTAGGCACGCAGGATGGTGCCATGGACCAAGGTGCACGATGACGACGAAGACGATGACACAATCGTGGCAGTCGTTGAGGAAGAAGACCCTGGGTGGCTGACGGTGACCAGTGTGGACAATGAGTGTGTCGATGCACGAATAGCGATGAAGACGGAGAAAGCGACGAAGCTGCGGTCTGAAGGAATGACACAGCTGCAGCTCCATGTCGATGTAACGGCGGGAACTCTACCGGCGGGGAGGCCACGCTGAGAAGGGTGCCTCTCAGCATTGCAACAACAAGTGGAGGTGGACCATGGACGGCGAAACCGCAGCCCAATAGGACGATACAGTGGCAGCCCGAAGCTTGATGGTGTAGACGCGTACTTGAAGACAATCGGTCACAGAAGTCGTCATGTCTGTGCGCTTGATCGGGTGATCAGGCCAAAGTTGCACACAGCAGGACGATGAAGTCGAAGCAAAGCTGATGCCGATGTCGGAGACGTGCAGATGTTGACAAGCAAAAATGATACATAGGTACAACAGTAGCAGTAGTCCACAGTATGAAGCACATCCTCTGTTCCTCCATGGTGTGCCACTGCGGCGCAAGTGTGCTGTCCTGTGGAGCTTGACGCGACACCTCAGAGAGGTCAAACCAGAGAAGCCTCCTCGGCTTGGGTGCCGAACCAGACGGCGATCATCACCTTGGCAGCGCCGCATTCGCCCTTGGGGTCCTCCATGATGTCGAACCGTGGAGGACGAGATGTCACGCCAGGTTTGCCAAACCCGGGGACAACTCGAGATGAACGCGCGCAACGGTGTTGCCAATACCGTGCGGGCAAGGTAGGAGACCACCATGAATCATATGCCAATGTTGGAGGAGACTAGCAGAGAAGGCCTCCGAGATGGTTGCGGCGCGAGAACGGCGTAGAGGGAGAATTGCCGGAACAGCACGCAGTTGCCGAAGAAGAGCGAAGTGTAGTCAAAGAAGATACGGCGACACTGGCGATAGGACATGTTGGACAAAGACGAAGGCGAAGTAGGATGACCAGTAGCCTGGAACGGTGACGTTGGTAGCCATGTAGGATCGGCTAGACCACCGGCCTAGAGTGGCAACAGTGGCAACCTGGACACGCGGCGGCAATGCTCGAAGTAGACGTTGTGGCGGTGCTTGACTCGATGATGTGAAGACTAGACTCAACGATGCTGAGAAGATCAAGATCGATCTTGGCGGCGAAGCACGACGACTAAAAAAAAAGAACGGGTTGCCGTCCCCGGGAGATGGGAACCCTCCCGGGGGCGACGGCAGCGGAAGCGTGAGCGGCGGCTCTAGGTCGCCCGCTCTGATACCATGTTAAATAGTATAGGAAGAGAGAAATACTGCGAATATTGGACACGTCGTATTGAGCCTCACAAGCCAGTATATATAGGTTACATGGATTTAATCTTAAGCAAACTCAGAGAGATAGATGGAAACTAATCCTATCCTACCATAACAAACCGGATACAATATGATTCTATCCATATACTCTAATAGTCTGTGCCTAAAATTTATAATTGATTTCTTGTGATGATGATCGAACGTATTGTAGACAAAGAGAATGAAAAAAAATTCAGAATGTAATCTTAAACAGCCAGGCGACCTGGCGAGCTTGTCCGGCCGTCCCATAATCCCATTTCTGCTGCCGCGCCGCCGCTGCGCCGTCTCTCGCGCTGTTGCCGTAACGAATACGCTGTGCCCAGCGGCCACTGCGTTTGCTACATCAATGGATAACTCCATGACTCCACCATCATCGGGGTGTGGGCGGTGCAAACCAATCTCTAGTCGAACAAAAGAGAAATAGTAGCAGCAAGCAACAGATCATCCTCCACCTCCACCTCCACACCGTCATCTACACATGGGCTCTCAGCGTCGACTCCTCTCCATGGCGCGCTGGCACCTCCGCCTCCTGATTTGATGCCCATGGATCTGGTGGCCGTGGACGTCCTCGTCCACATCGCCCCTCGCCGCCCGTCGGGACGCTTCTTCCCTTGATCCCTCTCCGTCGATGCCTACCCCCTGGTCCTGCTCGATCTCCTGCTGCCCCGCCCTGCATCTCTCGCTCTCTGTACTGTTTGTTCCTCTTTGCTGTGATCTTGCAGGTGGTTAGCAAGGGACGAGAGAGAAACAAAATGGCTGCAGAGAGCTTGTTGACCTAGTCAAGGCCTGCAGGGAAGATTTGCATGGAGGATACTGGTTCGTTGCTGCTGCCGTAACTGTGTGTATTTTTCCAAGTGAGTTAGATTGGTTTGCTTTGCCCCCGCTTCGTCGACCTCATCACGTCACCGACATCAGCATCAACTCGAGCTTCTTGTTTGTCGTCCCGCCCCGCGCATCGTCGGCTTAATTACCTATTCAAGAGCATGGTTACGATGACCTCTACTACCGATCGTCTTCGAGAATGTTTCAACACGATGAAACTTTGGGTTGCCACTGTGTCGTCCCCCCTCACACTGCAATTTCGTTACCTGTGGTCCATATCCATTGACTGTTGCACTGCTTAGAGACGTCCTCCTCGGCATGGCTTGATTGCCGATGGAATCTTCACCACCGCATCGATTTGAAGTTGTAACTATGTCTCCCTTTCAGGTCACAGCATCGCCACTCTCGTCGCCTTTCCTGTCATTCGCACATTGACATACCCGTCTTCCATACTGGCCATCTTCAGCCATTGGGTTCTTCTTCATCTACTTCAAGCATCGCTGCCGCATCTCCAAGTTGCCACTATCATCGCTCCAAGTTGGTGGTCCAGCCGATCCTACATGGCTACCGACATCGTTGTTTCTAGCTATTGGTCTTGTTGCCTCACCTTCGTCTCCGTCTACCTTTGCCCATGCGGTATTGGCAATACCCATGTGTGCATTTGTCTTGAGTTGTCCCCGAGTGTCACGCCCCAAACTAGCCTCGAGCGGAGACCAGTGTAAGGCGATCCAAATTAACCTGTATGCCTGTACCAGTCCCAGGAAATAGCGCTGGTACAACAGAAAGACTGAATATCACAACCACAGCGGTCTCTTTATTAAGAGTAGGATTACAACCAAGGTTGAAACTGCGGACAGAACCCGAGTTCACAACAGCATTAAAAAAGGCGGAAGCGGAAAGCGGAGACTAGCCCTAAGCCACAAGCAAAGCCTTGGGGGAAGGCCGAAACCCTACTACTGCTCGAAGTCGGCTTGCTCCTGGAAGAACTCTTCATCAGCAGGGTCCACCTCTTCATCTTCGAGAACTAGGGGGGGTTTAATTATATAGAGCAAGGGTGAGTACGGGAGTACTCAGCAAGTCAGGGGAATTAAGTGTTTAATGCAAGCTTCAAGGGAAAGCTAGTTGTTTGCACAATTGATTTTAGTTTAAGACTTTCAGAAACAACTAAGTGAGTGCTTCTCGACGGCACGGACGAGAAAGTGCGTCTCATCCGGCCGGAGCAGTGAAATTGTATCAATTGGGTCGCGGGCTGGGTGATTCGGGGTTAGTAACGTCGTGTGGGTAAAGTGTACCCCCTCTGCAGAGGTTAACAACTGTTCGAACAGCCGTGCCCACGGTCATGGGCGGATGTGAGGTGATTCCTTAGCGTAGTTTTATTGAACACCTTGTGAACTGCTGTTGGTGTGAGGTTTTCCGTTCTGTGCTTGGTTTAAGGCTGTTGAAGCAGCCGGAGTCGGTGACGATTGGCAGGGAGCCTCTCGTACCGGTGTGTGTGAGTTGTGGCTGTTGGAGCAGCCGGGTCGGTGAACGATGGCAGGGAGCCTCTCGTGCCGACAAGAATCAATCGATACAATTTCACTGCTCCGGCCGGATGAGACGCAC
>BDMV01000011.1:10111793-10122305 GCA_008326285.1 Oryza officinalis
TTGGCTTGCAGCCGATTCATACTCTGTTTCTGTAATTGCTTATCTCCTCCAACCGGCTTCAGCTTTAACTCTGCATGATTTACCAAATTTCGTCGTTAACACTATGTTGTGCATCATGCTTTGATCAACCAGTCAGGAGTGCTTGTCAATACTTTAACAAATATGATCAAGTCTGTGGTTGATGGTACTATTGCTGAACATCAAGCCAAAGGACCAATATTCTTACCAGATGGTGTCTTCCCACAATACAGGCCGCTTATGACCAGCCAGCCAAAACCTGCCAATATAGCCCCAGGACAGCCGATGGCGTCAACATCGGCTACAGGTCAACAGGAGGTACCAGCATCGGTACAGAAGCAAGTAGAGTTTAATCCTCATGTACTGGTCCGACAACAGCCTCAGCATGTAGGGCAAAACATACCTCAGATATCAGCTGAGCAAGTTGCAACTATGTTCAATCCCAATCAGCCAGTGGCTCAGCCGATCTTGCATACACCAGTAAGACAGCAAGTGCCAACCTTCCAGCAACAAGCTGCCACTACTCAATTTGTTCCTAATCAACAAGATTTTAGTGCTCCACGAATCTCTCAGACCCACACAAGTAGCAATCTTAATTATCAATATCAATCTCATTCACCACAGGTGCAATATCGGCAGAGAACATCTCCTCAATCATATCATCAGCCGCAGTTTTATCAAGATGAGCCGATACAACCACAGCATCAAGATGGAGCTCAGCAGAAGCCTTGGGCCGATATGATAGCTGATGTGATGAGAGAACAGTTTGGATTAAAACCAAGGGATGGTGACAATCTGTATCGGCATCCGTATCCAGAGTATTTTGAAAGAGTGCCATTACCAAGCCGATACAAGGTCCCAGATTTTTCAAAGTTCTCAGGACAAGATAATGTATCAACTTATGAGCATGTTAGCCGATTTTTGGCTCAATATGGTGAAGCATCGGCTACTGATGCTTTAAGAGTCAGGCTATTCCCTTTGTCTCTGTCTGGGTCGGCTTTCACATGGTTTTCATCTTTACCTTATAATTCTGTTCACAGTTGGGCCGATCTGGAAAAACAGTTTCACAAATATTTCTACAGTGGAGTTCATGAGATGAAATTATCTGATTTGACAAACATTAGGCAAAAACGAGAAGAGTCTGTCCAAGATTATATTCAGAGATTTAGGGAAATCAGAAACAGATGTTACAGCTTGGCGTTGACAGATTCTCAGTTAGCCGATTTAGCCTTCCAAGGTTTGTTAACACCAATCAAAGAGAGGTTTTCGGCTCAAGACTTTGATAATTTGGCTCATTTGGCCCAGAAGATAACAGCACACGAACAAAGATTTCAAGAGGCCAATAGAGCATTCAAGAAGGTGAACTTCATTAATTCTTATGTTTCTAATTCTGAGGAAGAGGATGTTCCCGAAGTAGCAGCAGCCGAATGGGCAAGAAACAAGAAGGTGATTCCATGCCAATGGGTTAAGAGCTCTGGAAAAGAGGAGAAGTATGATTTTGATGTCAATAAGGCTGATAAAATTTTTGATCTTTTGCTTCGGGAGAAACAAATTCAGTTGCCTGCTGGTCATGTGATTCCATCGGCTGAGGAATTAGGGAGGAGGAAATACTGCAAGTGGCACAATACAGGGTCTCATAGTACTAATGAATGTAAAGTATTTCGGCAACAGATCCAGGTGGCCATTGAGCAAGGCAGGATAAAATTTGATGACTCCAAGAAGCCGATGAAGATTGATGGTAATCCTTTTCCTATCAATGTGGTCCATGCAAGTGGGAGGACAGCCGACAGAAAGGACAATCGGCTCAATAAGTTTGACTCTACGAGTATGATCAATAAATATCAAAAGAGATATGATCGGCAAGAAAGGCAATATTATGAGGATGATGATAGCTTTGATCTACATTGGAACTGCGAATTTTTCATATTTTGTTGGAATAAAGGCATGAGATTACCATCGATAGAAGACTGCCCAGGTTGTGCTAATGCCGATGGAAACTATAATGGGAGTTTTAGCCGATTTCATTCTAAAGAGGATCGGCTGATGCAAAGGAAGTTGCCTGTTCATCAGAGGTTGGGCCCAATTCATCAAGATTATTTCCAGGAGGAGGATGCTGAAGATACTTCAAGAGCTCAATGGTGTCCTTCTGGGATTTTTTCTAAAAGTCAGAAGAGAAGGGTTCAGAGGATGAGGAGCAGGGAACAATTTCATGAAGTTGAACAAGAAATCGATCATCGGCTGAAGAGAACAAAAACAAAACAGGAATGGCGTGTTAAGGGTAAAATAATACCAGCCGATGAGAGTGAAACCGATGAAGCGAGAAGGGTAGTTAAAGGAAAAGCCATTGCTTCTTCATCGGTCAACATGGTATTTGTGCTACCCGCAGAATTTGGGGCTAATCAAGACAATGCGGATATCATGGAAGAATCTTGTGCCAGATTGATGTTGTCACCAGAACAGGCTGTTTTTGAGAAACCCGAGGGAACAGAGAATCGGCACCTTAAGCCATTGTATGTCAAAGGATTTGTTAATGGCAAGCCGATATCCAAAATGTTAGTTGATGGTGGGGCTGCAGTGAATCTAATGCCATATGCGACATTTAAGAAATTGGGAAGGAGTTCAGAGGACCTCATCAAGACTAATATGGTTCTTAAAGATTTTGGTGGCAATCCTTCAGAGGCCAAGGGAGTTCTTAATGTAGAATTGACAATCGGCAGCAAGACGGTTCCTACTACATTTTTTGTCATTGATGGGAAAGGTTCATATAGCTTACTGCTTGGAAGGGATTGGATTCATGCTAATTGTTGTATTCCTTCAACCATGCATCAAAGCTTAATCCAATGGCAAGGTGACAAGATAGAGGTTGTTCCAGCCGACAGGTCAGTACACGTTGCTAATGCCGATTTATCTGTTTGGGAGATGGATGGAATTGATTGCTTATCAGGAAAAATCTGGCAAGGAGATTATCTAAAAGTGTCTGATTGTGATATACAGCCAATTGGAGATGGAGAACCCCAGTTGTTACTTTGAGGGTGTTGTGGAGGGTTCCGATTTCTATACTAAAGATGCTGTAGATGATCTTGATGGTAAGCTTGGTCAGGGTTTCATGTCGGCCGATGATTTAGAAGAAGTTGACATTGGGTCAGGAGATAAGCTTAGGCCGACATTCATCAGTAAGAATCTATCATCTGAATTCAAACTTACATTATTAAAGCTTTTGAAAGAATACAGCGATTGCTTTGCTTGGGAGTATTCTGAGATGCCAGGACTTAGCCGATCGATTGTTGAACATCGGCTTCCTATCAAGCCGGGATATCGGCCATATAAACAACCACCTAGACGATGTAAAGCCGATATGTATGATGCAATTAAAGCTGAAATTACTCGTTTATATGATGCTGGTTTTATTCGTCCATGCCGATATGCTGAGTGGGTTTCTAATATAGTTCCGGTGATTAAGAAAAATGGCAAGCTTAGGGTCTGCATCGATTTCAGAGATTTAAATAAGGCTACCCCTAAGGATGAATACCCCATGCCGATTGCTGATCAATTGGTAGATGCTGCTTCAGGACATAAAATTATAAGTTTTATGGATGGAAATGCTGGATATAATTAGATTTTGATGGCAGAAGAAGACATTCACAAGACTGCTTTTAGGTGTCCTGGTGCAATCGGTTTGTATGAGTGGGTTGTCATGACTTTTGGATTGAAAAGTGCTGGGGCTACATATCAAAGAGCCATGAATTATATCTTTCATGATCTGATCGGTTTATTGGTTGAGATTTATATTGATGATGTGGTAGTGAAATCCAAGGAGGTTATTGATCATATAGCCGATCTAAGAAAAGTATTTGAGAGAACAAGGAAATATGGCTTAAAGATGAATCCTACTAAGTGTGCTTTTGGTGTATCGGCTGGACAGTTTTTAGGTTTTCTTGTGCATGAGAGAGGTATTGAAGTGCCACAAAGGAGTATTAGTGCAATACAGAGGATTCAACCTCCAGAAGACAAGAAACAGTTGCAGTCTTTGATCGGCAAGATAAATTTTATCAGAAGATTTATTTCTAATTTGTCTGGGAGATTAGAGCCTTTCACATCTTTACTCAGACTTAAAGCCGATCAGGAGTTTACATGGGGGGCAGAGCAACAGAAGGCTTTGGATAATATTAAGAAATATTTAAGTTCTCCTCCAGTTTTGGTTTCTCCACAGAAAGGGGTGCCTTTCAAATTATACTTGTCAGCCGATGAGAGGTCAATCGGCTCGATCCTAATCCAGGAGTTCGAAGGTAAAGAGAGGGTAATCTTTTATTTAAGCAGAAGACTTTTGGATGCAGAGACCAGGTATTCTTCAGTGGAGAAGTTGTGCTTATGCTTGTATTTTTCATGTACAAAGTTGAGGCATTATTTGTTATCCAATGAATGTACTATAATTTGTAAGGCCGATGTGGTTAAATATATGCTATCGGCTCCAGTATTGAAAGGAAGGGTTGGAAAGTGGATTTATGCCTTAACAGAATTCGATCTCAAGTATGAGTCACCTAAAGCTATTAAGGGGCAAGCTATAGCCGATTTTATCGTAGAACATCGTGATGATTCGATCGGCTCAGTGGATATTGCACCTTGGACGTTATTTTTTGATGGATCAGTTTGTACTCATGGTTGTGGCATCGGTTTGGTTATTATATCACCAAGAGGGGCAAGTTTTGAATTTGCTTTTACCATCAAGCCATATGCTACAAATAATCAAGCTGAGTATGAGGCAGTTCTCAAAGGTTTGCAACTTTTGAAGGAGTTTGAAGCCGATGCTATTGAAGTCATGGGTGATTCATTGTTGATAATTAGTCAACTGGCCGGAGAATATGAATGCAAGAGTGATGTATTGGTGGCTTATTATGAAAAGTGTCGGGCATTAATAGATGAGTTTCGGCTGGTGACGTTGAGATATGTTCCTCGGGAGCAGAATTTAGAGGCTAATGCTTTGGCTCAGGGGGCATCGGGATACAAGCCGATGGTGACAGATGTTGAGATGGGGATTGTTACAATTGCAGCCGATGATTAGAGATATGATGTGTTTCATTATTTGAAGAATCCTTCTCAATCGGTTTCAAGGAAATTGAGGTATAAGGCTTTGAGATACGTCTTGCTAGATGATGAACTGTATTATCGGACGATTGATGGGGTGTTGCTGAAATGTCTAAGTGCTGATCAAGCCAAAGTTGTGATGGGAGAAGTTCATGAAGGTATTTGTGGTACTCATCAATCGGCTCATAAAATGAAGTGGTTACTTCGAAGAGTTGGGTATTTTTGGACGACAATATTGGAGGATTGCTTCAGATATTACAAGGGATGTCGAGATTGCCAGCAATTTGGATCAATTCAGAGAGCACCAGCATCGGCTATGAATCCAATAATCAAGCCATGGCCGTTCCGAGGTTGGGAAATTGATATGATCGGCCAGATCAATCCACCATCGAGTAAAGGACATAAGTATATATTGGTGGCAACCGATTATTTTACAAAGTGGGTGGAAGCAGTTCCATTGAAAAAAGTTGATTCTGGGGATGCAATTCAGTTCGTTAAAGAGCATATTATATACCGATTTGGTCTTCCACAAACAATTACAACTGATCAAGGATCTATTTTTGTGTCAGATGAATTTGTTCAATCTATGGAGAGTATGGGAATCAGATTGTTGAATTCTTCACCATATTATGCGCAAGCTAATGGGCAGGCAGAAGCATCTAATAAAAGCTTAATTAAGTTGATTAAGAGAAAGATTGATGATTTTCCAAAGCAGTGGCATAGCCGATTGGCTGAGGCGTTATGGTCTTATCGGATGGCTTGTCATGGGTCAATTCAAGTTCCTCCATATAAGTTGGTCTATGGGCATGAAGCAGTTTTGCCATGGGAGCATGTCATCGGCTCAAGAAGGATTGATTTAAAAGATGCATTGACAGCCGATGACTATCATAATCTTATGGTAGATGAGTCAGAAGACTTGGTTCAATCCAGAATGTATGCTTTACAAAAGATCACAAAAGATAAGGAGCGTGTTGCGCGGCATTATAATAAGAAGGTGGTACCGAAATCTTTTGAGGAGGGAGAATTGGTTTGGAAATTGATTCTGCCGATTGGAACTCGTGATAATAAGTTCGGCAAGTGGTCACCAAATTGGGAAGGACCTTTTCGGATTTACAAATCTGTTTCTAAAGGAGCCTACATGTTACAAGGACTTGATGGAGAAATATTTGGAAGAGCTCTTAATGGAAAATATTTGAAAAAGTATTACCCAAGTGTTTGGATTAATTCATGATTCGGCTGTATATTGCCGATACATGGTAGCCGATGTATTGACATCGCCTTTAGATGGCCGATATAAGTTATATCGCCCTTAGCACAATTCTTTTTAGTATAATCGGTTGTTTCATGGTTATTTTTTCTTAGCCGATTGTAATTTTGTGATGTTTCGTTCTCCATGACAAAATTAGGGGGCATATACATACAAAAATTTCAAAATTTCAAAGCAAAAATACAAGTATGGAGTTTATATTATTATCGGCGGATTCATGTTACAAGTTTTTGGATAGCCGATATGGCCCTTTGCCTAATTTGTTCTATTTCTTCTATGGCTTGGGCATCGGCTGCATCACTTCCTGGGATGACTTTCATGGATTTGTTTAGATCGGCTAAGTGTCTGATCGAGGACTTCAGCTTGGATTTTTGTTCTTCAATGGCTCTTGGTAAATCGGCAAGCTTCTGTTCTTCCAGTGATAACTCAGCGTTGCAGGCTTCTAATTCAGCCAGTAGTTCAATCTTCTTATTCTTTAGCCGATCTATATTGCTTTGGATAGAACTTGGCCCAGATATCATCTGATCAAGTTTGGCTTTTTCCTCGTTTATGGATTGCCGATTGGCATGGATGGTTGTCTCAAGATCTTTTCGCTCTCGCCTATCGGCTATCCTCTGTCTTGCTCTTTCCAGCTTGTGACGATATTGTTCAAGGAAAACTGCTGGAGAGATGATTTCGGCTGCATCGTCTGGGATCTGATCTTGAATGTCTTCAAATCTTGCTCTAATTGATCCACAGTTGACAACCAAAGCATCAAGGGAACCTTCAAGCCGATGAGCAATATCCTTGAGGGTAGCCTTTAAGTCATCGGCTATAGGAGCAATAGCCTTGCTAGATGTTTCTTCCTCTTCATCCATGAATTGCCTAATGTCAAAAGAGAACATGTCGGCTAAGGCCTGAAAGAGACAAGATTGTTAGTCAATAGAATATTAATGGCCGATTTATATTTTTGATACAAATACTTACAGGAATAGGAGGAATCGGCTGGTCTTCAATATGGTGACTGTCTCTAGCCGATGGAGTATGTTCACTTGAATCATGATGAATAGGAGTTGGAGAGCGGATCGGCTGAAATATAAAATGAGTTAATACTTGATGAAATAAGGTTTAAACAAATTTTGAAGGAAGTGTTACCGATGGAGGCGGTGCAGGTTTCTTTTTGGCAGCCGATTTCTTTTTCTACAAAAGAAGGGTTAACGCTGAGATCGGCAAAGAAAGTTATGGAAGGACTAAGAGTACAAAGTACATACCCGAGGTTGATATGTCTTGTGGATCGGCGTTGGTGGGGTTTGCTGAGGAATAGGGATGCTGATTGTTGGAGTTTCTTCTACTGTTTCACTCAGCTCGGCAGCTGCTTCATCGATGGCTTTTTCTATATCTTCTTCATCTGGATCATAGTTTTTCTGCTTTTTGGTGGCTTTCTTCTTTGTAGCCGGTGGAGCGATAGCCGATGACTTGATCCTTTTCCTCTTGCCAGTTTCAGAGGGAATCGGCTCACGTGTTTGCCCTTGGAGTAGGGAAGATGTCTTGGGGGCATTATAGCCGATGGTTGAAGGAGCCAATCCACCACCGTTGGGGAGAATTCCAGCAGCATAATTGATATTGATTCCGCTTCTGCTGACATGAGGAGGAGAAGACTCTGTGGTCTGCAAACAAAAGAAGAAAAGAGGTTAAGTTATTTTCTAAAGACAATCGGCTATCGATAAGGGTATTGAAAAAGAAGTGTGTTTACCTGTGGAATCATGTCTGGAATGATGTCAGTCAGATACATGGAAGCCGATTGGTGAAAAAGATGTTTTTTCCATTCAACCCACCATTGATCAAAAGTGGAGCTCCTTAGCATAGCCAACTCAATGTTTTCCAAACTTCCAAGGGGAGGTCCTTCTATGCTTAATAATCTGTCCATCATCAGAGCCGATGAGATTTCTCCTCTGGCTTGGATTTTTTCTGAAAAGAACAAGCCGATTGGCAACTGCCCCATTCCCATTTGTCTGGCAGCGCTCATAGGGTGATAGAATTCATAAGATATCTAGATGTTCCTGCCTTGATGAATGCCAACAGGAAGGATACAGGGGGTGATAGCTGTTGTAAAAACTTCTCTGGATTTCTTAAATTTTTCAGAGTTTATTTCATCAAATCTGAAATCAGCTGGCAATTCAAAATCTGCAGAGAATTCATATGCAAACCAATTTCTAGAATCTTTTGAAAATCCATCATAAAAGTTGCTGAACCAGTCGACGAAGAGTTCGGCTGATAATTCTGATCCGGGATATGAAGATGCTGCCTCCCCGAACGACATACATCTTCTGGTTGTGACTTCATCTCCGTCGTCATCTTTGGTCGGCTCAACCAAGGGAAAATCAGCTTCGGGCAAGGCTGGTCTCTTGGCAATTTTGATTGTATGCAGATTAAGCCATAACTGCAATAGCCACCAAGGTCCACCTGTGCCGATTACTGAGTTGGTAGCAAGCTTAGCCGATGCATTGCTCAAAATCTGATATAAATAACCCAGAAGGTATTTGCCTAGTGGGAATTGCTTTTTGTTGACTAGAGCTTCGGCTATATGTTGCCAGTTGGTGGTTGGACCGCAGCTTGAACCACAAAACAAAAACTTTTCCAGCCACATCAAGAGGAAGGCTGTGTGTTCTTTAGGAGTGACAGGGCCAGATCCCATATTCAGAGAGATGAATCCACTCCAACCTCCAATGCTTCTGGTTTTGAAAATATATTGGTTTTTGCTGTTCAAGCTGATAGGGTTAGCCGATGAGGTGATGTCTAGCCCAGTTATCATGGTGATGTCCAGAAGAGTTGGGGTCATTGGTCCTTGGTTGAAGAGGAAGGCATTCAAGGTGTTGGACCAAAAATAGCTGGCAGCTGATAGCATGGGTTCATCTTTGGCTAAATCGGCTATGGTTAGGGCTAAGCACAGAGCGATGCCGATTTCTTCCCAGTGAGTTTGTTTGCTAGCTGACATCCTCTTATACCATTCAGACCAAGTCTTGACAGCCGATGGCCAGGATTTAAAAGTGTTACTCCAATGGTTCAAATTAGGGTTGGTTAACTTAAAGGGGATCCTGTTTGTTTCGGCATTGATGATTTCTATGGGGTCTTTGTTGCCGATTGGACCCAAGAAGTACCGATTGGGATGAACTAGGCTTGGGATTGCAACTTGGTGGGAGAGATGCTGCAGGAAAGGAAGGGGAGAAAAAATAAATTGCGAAGGAAAACTAAATCTATGAGTAGAGATGGGATTCGGCTGATGGGGTTACCTCAGGGAACTCGATGACCGGAGCGCTTGAAGGAGCTGCGGAAGATGACATCGTCGGAGATGAGTTGTTGCTGACGAGAGAACCGCCTATGGGGTTACCGGAGAATCCGATGAGGATATTGCAAGAGTTGGAGGCGATTACGGTTGAGGCGGTGAAAACGGGANTTGGTTGAAGAGGAAAGCATTCAAGGTGTTGGACCAAAAATAGCTGGCAGCCGATAGCATGGGTTCATCTTTGGCTAAATCGGCTATGGTTAGGGCTAAGCACTGAGCGATGCCGATTTCTTCCCAGTGAGTTTGTTTGCTAGCCGACATCCTCTTATACCATTCAGACCAAGTCTTGACAGCCGATGGCCAGGATTTAAAAGTGTTGCTCCAATGGTTCAAACTGGGGTTGGTTAACTTAAAGGGGATCCTGTTTGTCTCGGCATTGATGATTTCTATGGGGTCTTTGTTGCCGATTGGGCCCAAGAAGTACCGATTGAGATGAACCAGGCTTGGGATTGCAACTTGGTGGGAGAGATGCTACAGAAAAGAAAGGGGAGAAGAAATAAATTGCGAAGAAAAACTAATCTATGAGTAGAAATGGGATTCGGCTGATGGGGTTACCTCAGGGAACTCGATGACCGGAGCGCTTGAAGGAGCTGCGGGAGATGACATCGTCGGAGATGGAGTTGTTGCTGACGAGAGAATCGCCTATGTGGTCGCCGGAGAATCCGATGAGGCTATTGCAAGAGTTGGAGGCGATTACGGTTGAGGCGGTGAAAACGGGAGTAACGGCGTGAAAACCTCCAAGCGGTGGTTGCTATTTAAAGAGGGTGTGTGATAACGGTTGAAATGGAAACAGAACCCTAGATCGATTCGGAGAGGATTTGAG